>JAMKCH010042793.1:0-36414 GCA_023653785.1 Ophioderma brevispina
TGATGATAGTGAAAGCAGGGCAGTGTTCGGCTCTTTTGGAGGAATTTTGAGATCGACGAAGTGAGGTAGGTGACAGGGGAAATGTATTACGTATGTATTTGCCGAACCCACATCCGTAATAACTAAATGTTAAAAGACATAATGTGAGTTGATGCTTAGCAGAACTAGAGATACGTCACATTTTCTTTCTTCGACTTACAAATGGGACGATTCCATTTGTGGCAAAAAGGTAGTCTGCTAAGCATAAATCCCACATTGTCTTGAACATGTTGTCACTAACGGATGTGAGGGGTGTTATGCAAAAACACATGGAAAATACCCTTTCCCCGGGTCCTACCTCAACTTTGTCGATCTCCAAAAGCCCTCTACATGTCTAAATGTACGATATATAACCGTTTTCACTATCAAAACACAACTTTAGATACTCTATAATGTGTGCATATGTGAAAAAACTGAAAGAATTAGAAATTTAGAATTTGAAAGAAAATTGCAAACTACAATCACTTCTGCATGAGAAGTTGTTTTCTCAGGGAAAAGATGGAATTTTCTATGTTTTAATTTTAGACAAAGTTTTAGGATAATTAGTTAAAGGTAATTTAATATCTAAGGAACATATATCAAGGATTCTGAATGCTTTTGGTATTTTGTTCGCTGCAGTCTGCAACAAAGTTGGCTCTATGAAATGGCCTGCTCATGTTGGTAACAGGGGAAGGTATTCTTGTGGTTTTGCCTAACTAACATCTGGTAATGACACATGTAAAGACATGTGGAGTTATGCTTTAGCAGAACTAGGCAAAGGGTGAGCACAGTTCGTAATATTTGAAATATCTTGTTGACCGCCTTTCAAGAGAATATCATTTGGTCTGGATACTTGTTTCTACTGCTAAAAAATATTACTTGAGCCGTATTCAATTGCCAAACAATCTATTACATGCCTAATGTGAAAATGAGGGCGACATTGCACGTTTTACCTTGTCGAATTATTTTCCCCTATGCGCCACCATAGTTTCATCCATAGACGCATTTGTGGTCTGAAAAGCATCGGTCACGGCACGTTTTCCAATGTCACAAAAACAACAAACCAAAATGGAGGACAGCTTGCAGAAGGTATTTTTTTGAATTTGTAAAATGTACACAACTTTGGGATCGACTACAAAAGAGATTCAAACAAGACAGCATACACTAAGAATACATATGAAGGATTGTTATGGTAAGAATACCAAATTTCCAAACCTAAACAAGAAACAATAGCGTCGCAAAAAAACGTGAATGAAACGCGGACCGCCCGTTCTGAGAAGCTTAACTCCTAAATCTCTAGATAGCACGCGAAGCACTATGCTATCTACAGATTGAGTTTCTCGAATCAACAAAGACGCGATACGCGTCATGATCGTATGGGGAACGTACGTGCGCGTGGCCCAGTTTTCTTGCCATGTAAGTAACAGTTGACTTCTCGCGGTTTATATGCGCGTACGTGTTGTATCAATTATCATATGGATAATTTGTCAGATTTGGTGCCTAAAATTACGATAATAGGCCTAATGTGCTGTTATTGTCGACGGTGGCTTGTACTGCTCCAGCGGCGACCGTTCCGACAAGGAGAATCAGATCAGAATAGCTTTATTCAACTTCCCAGACAAAGAAACCGACAAGGAGAGATATCTGGAGAGTGCGGTGCGGTTAGCCCACGCAGTGTGTCGTTGAGCTTTGTTTACAAACTTGTTATCTGACGTCATTAACTGGGTCAAAGCCAACTCCAGCATCTTGAGACGCTTCGCGAAAAAGGAGAAGGCCCTCGTCCGTTAGGGTATATTTATCCTTGACATTTAACACTTTCCCGATGTTCACTTTAAAAATCTGTGTTGGGATATGATCAGGATACTGTTGAGGAAGTCCGAAAATGTAAGAAATAAGAAATGTCTAATCAGCCGTGTCCATGGACCTTTCATGCATTAACCAATCGCTAACCTAACCCTGACCTGATGCATGGTCCAGGGTTTCGATGTTTCTGGACTATTCTGGAGGACAATTGACATGAAATTAAGTGGACTGGGATAAATACATCTTCACAAACATGTACGTACAGTAAACTTATGTATATTTCCAGAAAGGAAAATCCCTCAGAAATTTGTACGGAACACATCCTCCTTGATAAATACCACATTGGAACCCAATAAGGGGAGAGGAACAACAACGGGACGACATCCGCACCAGCGTAACAGGCAAGAACTTTCCGAAGTAAGTGGGACGCTTCGGGGGCCGGGACACGATCTGCTCAATTTGGCATTGGGGATTCCAAAACCAGGGGAGGTCAGGGGGGAGGACCCGATTTAGATACTGACACTGATACTATACTGAGGCTAGTAGAGTTGGGATTTTGGATGTTGCCAGGCTCTGTGGAGCTCTTATGGAAAAATCCCTATAATCGGCATATTCCTGATGTTCTCCAAAACAGGCTTGATTGAATTATTCAATTTACCATACGGCAAGAGACATCATTTTTTTAAAGCATTTTTGTTCTGCGAACTTTTAGTTCGTTTTTAGAAAATGTGGAGAAAAATGCATTGAAAATCAATGTTCGCGCCATTTCAAAAATCACCCTAGACATGCTGAGAACGTTATTTATTCAATTTAGTCCTCATTCTCATGTATATGGGGGCTATCGCCTATTGACTCAACGAGGGTCGAGCACGGAACGTATACACAAACGCAACACGAGACTACGGCCTCAGGCAAACAACGCAGGGATCTGGCTCATATCGCACCACTTTGCTTCAAAATTTCCTTTCCAAGGACCTCATGATTGTCATAGATGATCGCATTTTTTCGTGAAGAAAGTATAAGATTGTGTTAGGGTGTGGCCTTTTGAGTAAAACAGTTTTTGCCACCACAGTTATGACAGAAAAATGCCCGGGGGGGGGGCCACTCGAAATAATATTTGTAAGCACCCGCGTGAAAGAAAACGCGGATTTAGGGTGATTCAAAAGCAAAACGCGGATCCGCGAGGGTCTCAAAATAGCTGATTTCGCACAAGAAAGGGAATAGTGTGTTTTTTGATATGGACTATCATCGCTTAGGGGGTACTTGGTTAAAATGATCCATCTAGCGGTGATATATTCACTACCTATTGACATAATACAAGCGAATTTTACCAAATACAAACCATTTTTGTGCGGCCGTATTTTGTACCATCTTTACGAGGTTCGGAGCCGCGATCTGCACCGTCTGGCCGTTCTATTTATACCGAGAAGTACCAGACGGTGGAGGTCATTAATCTCAGCAATTCGGTCAACGGCGACCACTTCTGACAGGCAACACAATTTTGTTGTGCGCATGCTCATATCAATTAAGCTGTAAAAGATAAAGAGAGCCGCGTGGCCTCTTCAATCAGCTATTAAAAATCTCCACGCGAGTGATCTTCACACGCTTTTCCACAAAAGTCTATGGCGTTGTAACCGCCCTGATTCATGCTTGCTCGTGCATTGTTTGTATGTAAACAAAACAGACAGCATCTAGATTCAAGTTCCCAATTTATCTTTGACTTTTCTGATTTGAGTATTCAAAATATTTAACAACAAAATCAATAAAATAACAAAATTTAATATTATTTCATATGATTTAGATAAGTTTGTCAGCATTATTTAGAATATTTTAGAAGATTGCTGCCTGTAAAACAAATATGGTATCTGGTGGACCATTCAAAACTACTCGTATTGCAGTATTGGAGAGTAGTTTTGTTGAATGTCAGAGTCCACTGGGTTTCAATTGAGTCAGAGTCCAGCAGCTCTGAGTCTGCGGTGAATCCAAGTCAGGCATGGGGCCCTGATGTTCGAGTCCATGGGACCCGAGTCCGAGTACACCGAGCATGAGTCAAAGTCTGAGTGACTCGGAATCGCCAATTGAGTCCGGACGGGTATGGCCTGTCCTAAACTCCCACTCGTAGTGCCAGCGGGCATTAGTCGGTCTAAGCAAAGTCGAAACGAGTTGGTGGCACGTCGAAACAGGTCGACGGCTTTTATAAATTTACGTCGAAAATGCAAATTGAATCGACGTTCTAAGAAAGCGTCAAATTAGATGTGCATTTTCAACATAATAGTGGTAAATTTCTAAAACTCGATGTCTTTTCGACGTTCTAGCGTCGATTGCCCACTGTGGAGCTCCACGCGTCAAATCTGCAAACGATTGCGTCAAAATCGTGTCATACAATGAGTGGAAATGTTCCAGACAACCAGATGTCATGTTCACAAAGGAAATGGAAGACGAAAACAAGACAGTGGGGCTATTACACAGGGCACCGATCGGCATCAATGTATGTGGTAATTCCAAGATCCAGATGTGTGTGAACGTTTGCGTTGGACTGTCTGCACGTGCACATTTTATGCCGTTTACAGCATGCTTGTGCGACAGTAAATGTAAAAACAAATCTATCGCGTAAGTGCGTGCACGTCAGTACGTAATGGAATCGTGCCTTATTAAGCGTGACACTGTATGACGCAATAGAAACTGCGCAGGAGCGTGTTCCTATTGCGTTCCTTATATTCGATCTCAAGTTGAGGGTGACGGCACTGTGCGCGTTAGGTTTTGCACCGAGAAACGCATGAGCTGACCTTTCCAGGCAAAACGCAGTGAATAAAGGCGGCACAATCGAAATGCTAAAGCAAATGCAGAGTCACCCTCAAGCACTCAAGACCCAACAGAGTATACACTGCAGTGATGTGGCCTGTGCAGTACTCCTATATGTAATATACACTGTGGTCATGCAGATGCAAGCCCATTGATCGCAGTGTGATCGCCCCAGGTCTTTATGTGTGAGCATTAGGACATTTTTTGACAAGAAGACAAATGTATCATGGGTATCTGGTACTACTTTCAAATAGTAGCCTATGTTAACAATCACGACAATACACAATACGTGATCGTCAAGATCATCAGTGCATGCCTTGCGGCATAGCATAGCTGCTTCAAATACAAAATCGCAACTACGGCTCATAGCAGCAGGATGGCAGTGGGTGACGAGCTAAATTTACTAGTCCATCTCTGTAACAAAACATCCACTACGCTACTATTACTCTCCCATGCAAACACTACTTGTGGTCTGCTGAAGCGATGATGGCAACGGCAAATTTGAAATTAAAAAAATCCCTAAAATATTCAAATTTCAAGTGCTTTTTCTCAAATTTCTTCATCCAACATCTTTTGTTGGGTGAGAAAAAGTTGCTCCAAAATAGCGGGTTTTCTAGCTATATGCCAAAAACGGGGAGAGGTCTGTTTGGTAGATAAATGTAATTGATATGGCCAAGTGAGTCGATTTTTAATAGCGGATATGTCGCAATTTGGTCTAACGTATATTCGCAAAACCTGTAAATCCAAAAACTTAGTAACGAACATAATGACCGTCACCGCCTGGGAATAGTACCGTCATTAACAGATGAGTGAGTGCGGTCCTTCGATAACTAGCATCTCGGCATTAAAATTGTCGCCAAGGATAGTGTCGTAATTTTAAAAACATAACCGTTCGTTTTTTTTTTTTGTTTTTTGTTTTTTTTTTTTTTACCTGTACAAGTTTGGTGTTGGAGGCAAAAACATACAGATATGGTCACAAACCCTTCTTCTCAAAAGCTTAGACTAATACATCTAGATATCAATGTCATTGAATTAAACTAGATTAATTTTAGCCAAAAGCTAAACAGAAAGCTACAGCCAAGCATCATGTGTCAGACAATGGAATCTGGAAGGAAGGGAGCACTAGGACCAGAGAAATGGGACAGACAGAACGTGCCCCAGAAAAGGCCAAGTTGACACACAACGCCTGGCGGCATACAGCTGTCGAGAGTGGGCAGCACGGAAAATCGTGATTGAAGAGGGTCTGGGGAAGGTTTTGCAAAGGATTTTTCAGAAAGAAAAACAACCAATAACACAAAATAAAGGACCAAGGACAAAAAACATAGACAACCACAAAGACAACTCAAACACCATCTATGCACACCACACCGAACACACACAAAAGCTCACAAAACTCACTCTCCCCTCCTCTCTCTCTCTCTAAAAAGGCCAGATTAGAACAGCGGCCGTGGCAAACAAAATAGAAATTAATTTAAAAATTATATATTATGAATCAAGATTAAATAGTTCCATTTTTTGAAATGCCGCTTAAGTTTGTTATTATATGTTCAGCAATTTTAGGTCAGTACTTTGTTTTATTCTCACCAGAGCTAAAAAGAGTTAAAATTTGGAGAAGTTTTCTGAAATTTGCTCTATGAAATAAAACTTAAGACAGAGGAAAAGAAAATGATAACATATCATTGCTCTGAAATATCCCTAATGCCAACATTTTATCATTAGGAAAAGGATTAAAGACAGATTAGTCGCATTATTGATAAAAAAAATCGAGTCATCCCACATGGAGAACCTTTCTACAATCACAAAATAAATGTAAAATAGTTTCAGGAAGTTCATTGCAGAAGTAAACAAGTTGGGAATCGGTCTGCCATCCTGTTTTAAGGAATTGATTAGTACAAATAGCTCTGTGACACAAATTTAAAATAAAAGGACCCGCACTTGGTTTCAATATACAAGAAAATTGCCTCCTGTGAAACGGATTCCAATCAATGTCTTCAAGAACGTCAAGAGAATCAATCCATTTAGTTTCGACGTTAACTGGGCAACATCTTCAGAATGAATACGCTATCTAGGAACGTATCACTCGAGAAGTGAGCCAGAAATAGTTCTCGAAAACGTTCACTGAAGTTATTTGGGTTTTGAAACCAATCCAGAGAAATGCCACTGATCAGAAAACCAAACTTTCTCCTGTCTCTGATAGAAATATCATATTCAATGACCAGATCCTCAAAAAGTATTACTAAAATTGAAACCCGATCAAGAGCGACAAAGTTTGGAATCCCTTTTTCATTCCACAGAGGGTAGAAGAAGAATTTATTCGTTTTTAGCCGAATGTTCTTGTTCCGCCAATACACCCTGAAGATGGAAGTCAGACCAATGTAATTTTTCCGTCATTTTACTTCTGTTAAATACCACAATTTATAGTTCAGCTAGTTGACAATGGAAGAGTATTCAAAAACGATTATGGAGCATCCAACCTATCAAAATTGTGTAAATATGAGTTGAAATCAGAAAGAACTAGACTTCAAAGGACTTCCAAAAAACTGGTAAATCAGGATTAAGCAATTGTTTAACCCAGACTAAGTTTTGAGACTGTGAAAACACCAGAGGGTCAACTAGACGAAGACCACCATCACTGTAATCATTAAAGAAGATTGGTTGCGCTTTAATTCTATCATTCCCCCCACTCCAATAAATTTGTTAGATAGAAGAGACTTATTTAATTTTTTTAAAAGACCTTGGGGATAGTGATGCACCAAAACAGAAAAAGAGATCAAGCAGATGATGAGGGAGAGAAGAGTAACAAAGATTTGATAAACAGAAAATTTCCCCAAAGTGAAAGACTTCCAGAACGCCAGCAATTAAGGGTCTGTTCAATTTGATGACGTTTTGGGATCATGACCTTCAGATTCGTAGGAGTAGAGCTTTTATGTTCAAAGAAAAGGTAATCCCAAGGGTTTCAAAAGTAGTAGTTTTCCACTTCAGGCCTGAATTTTCGAATGGATGGAACATTGCTGCCCTTTAAACGTCCAATATGAATTGCCTAGATTTTGATCAATTAAAGCTTTACACCGAGAAAAATGCAAATATCAAGGATATGCAAAAAGCGAATGAAAATGACTCCAAATCGCCCGTAAAAAACAAGTAGTATCATCAGCAAGTAAAACCAATTTTCTGTTCAGAGTCACCAACTTTAAGTCCCATTTTATACTTTCATTATTACAAATAGCACTTGCTAAAATTTCAATAGCGAAAAGGAACCAAAAAAAGGAGAGATGGGGCAACCCTGAAAAATGCCACAAGACATATTAATCGTTCTTTTCTTTTTTTTTTTTTTTTGACTGTAAGAAAACCATTATTAATGAGAGTTAGCTCGTTCCTAGAATTATAGAAGGTTTTCACCCACCGAATAAAATTTGTCCCCAAAATTGAAACGATTAAAACCTCAAAAAGAAACTCGTGCTCAACACTATCGAATGGTGTTCAATATCCAATAAAATAATTGAGCCAGGGATATACGTGTTCTGAAACATCAATAGTAAACAATGATTGTACGAAATATTACAACCGATTGCCGACCCTTTCAAAAAAAACCCATTTTGATCTCATGGAGAAGATTCATGGAGAAACGTTCAGCGATTTGCATAGTTTTTGCAATACGTTTATACTCGGTAGTTTCAACAAAGAGATAGGGCGATAATCTAACCAAACAAGGGAATCTTTATATTTTTTTTGGAAAGTAAGGTGATGACTCCGTTTCTCTGAGAATAGCGATACGACACTGATCAAAAGAAAAATAAAAGACTCGACTAAAATTATCAGCAATATTTGGAAAAAGGAAAAGTAAATCGAAGGGGAGTCCATCAAGACCAGGAGATTTGTTGAGGCTCATGGACTTTAAGGTCACTAGAAGTTCAGCCTTTGAAATTGGTCGCTTAAGAATAACCTTTCTTTTCTGCTGAAAGGCTAAGGAATATCAAAGTTGATCAAGAAAAGAGAGAGCGCTGACCGAGAGTCAGGAGCTAGTAGTGAAACATGTCTCGAGTAAAGACTATCATAAAAATTACGAAGTTCCTTTAAAATCAGACTGGGATCTGTTTGAAGACCACCATCAGTCATAAGATTACGAAAACTCTCTTTCACCAGACGTTTTTCCAGATTACAAAAAAGTGTCTGGAGCTCTTTATCGCCCGCTCAACCCTAATCCTAAGTCTTGATCTAACAATAAGTCCCGCTGTTTCCTGATCCATATTGTATCAATCGTTAAAAATACTAAGTTGGTTACCAAGTCGCCCGAGCTAGAAATGTCATCATTATCGGGAAATCATATTCGGATTATGTCACGCTAAACATACAATTAAATCTTCGGTGTGGAGGCCAGATTCGCATGGTTTCTTCTTTGTTCTTCTGCTAGAATATGAATGCAATGACTGTAACAAAACATTCAGACTGTCCCAAAGAATGTTAGGATTTGCCTCTGGGATGAAGTGAATATCTTGAAATCGATGATTTGGATTTAATGAAAGCGATAAAATCGGAATCATGCCTCAAAAAATGACAGTGACATTCCAATAACACTTTCCTCTAGCAGGGATGTTGTAGTAATTTTGGCTTGTAAACAATTAGAATGATCTATTCTACCAGTAATGGAGATTGGTGTTTTTCATATTATTTAGCCAAGTCACTTGAAACAAAAATGTAGTCTAATCTCGAAAGCACAGGGGGATGTTTTTGATGTCTTGTATAAGTTTTGTCATTTGGGTGCTCAGGGACCGCCAAACATCATTAAAATAATTCATAAATGAATGAAGTAAATAGTGTTTTAGAATTGATTTATTAGAATGGTGGGACTAACGAACCGTGATAATCATTGGACCAAGAGCAATGTCTAAATCACCGGCAATAACTAAGTGCGAATTGAAACCACAATTATCAATTTTGAAAAAAGATCAAGAAAAAGGTGGATCTCCTATTTGGGGCCATAAATATTAACTAAAATTAATGAAGACCATTAATAACAATATCTAAAATAACGGTAGCTATAGCATCGGGATCACTATAGCATTTGTTGAAACAGTGACTGAAGATTTTATCAAAATCCACCAAGCACCCTTACTCTTAGAAGAAAAATACTAAACCATGAGTGACACCCCCACTGCGACCACACCATTTGTCATCATTCAAAGAAGAAGAATGTGTTTCCTGTAAGAAAACAATATCGTCATTACGTTTGTGAAAATAACTTAAGATCTTTTTACGATTAAAATTATCTTGAAGACCACGGCAATTAAATGTACTAAATTTTTTAACGCAAATATGGAATTAATATAAAGCAATGTTTTGACACACATAAAGAGAGTAATTCACACTCACCACTTGCATGCAAAACCAGCAAACACTAAAACCAAAACAAACAAAAACAGAATACAAAAAACAACAGAAAAAACTAAAATCATTTGCAGCGTAACGAACCAATCAGTGGTGAAAACCTCAATGGTAAAGTCCGTTCTAACCATTGGTCCCAAGACGATTTACTCCAAAAACGAAATTTGATCAGTTAAATGGCAACTCCATTGATTGGATGGCCAGACCCAGAAGGAGCCACGCAACACAAGAGGGCGCCCACGGCAAAACCAGACAAGCAGGCAAGCATCAGCTCAGCCCAGAAAACTGGAAATACGAAAGATAATTCGTAAAAGAAATGCATGTCTCGTCCAGGCCGCAACCGCCCACATATGTCACCCCGGCTCCCGTAGCTTTTCACTTTTGTATTCCCAGAATAATTGTCATAACTTAAAGCTCGATTTGATATCAAAGATTCATCATCTTTATCGCCAATATATTCCTGGATATCCCCGGCCATCGTCACTTTTCCTTTGCTAATAATGTTAAAACAAAAAGTGAGTACCTCGGAAGTGGTTCCCAGACGAGTTCTGTGGTGCCCGATTTTTCGTCTCTTCTGTATCAATATGATTGATGAGCATTGCCTGGACCTCAGTTAGCTTTTGGGTTTAAATGGTGCAAAATTATAATTTTTAAAGAAAAGTGAACACTCTGATGGTTTTGACTGCTGGTTTTGTGATGGTTCCCGGTGTTTTTGGCTCCCGGGTTTTCGTGTATCAATGGTTGTTGAGCATTGCTGGAACCCAAATCAGCTATTTGGTCCACAATGGTCAAGTAAAGATTACCCTGGTCCAGTTGCAATTTCATCCTTGTTTAGGGGATATACTTCAGATCGATCCTCACTTAGTGTGTTTGAGCATTATCATCCTTGTTTTGTGTATATATCTCAGCCTGTCCTCGCTTAGGGTAATCGTTTCTTGGGTAACATTCCCCCTTGTTAGGGTCGTTGACGAAGTGTTTGGCATCCAAGCTTAGGTCATTTTTGAAAGTCAATTCACGCGTGTGCTTACAACATTACACAGAGTGCCCCCGTGGAAAAATGACCGTTTCATGAGCCTTTAACACCATAGAATTGATATACATTTTCACTGGGCAGATATATAGAGTCTAATTTCGAGGATTGCAAATTCGGATTTATTCTGTGCCTCCCTGTACTAATACGGCGGTCCGGTAAGTACGCATATCCTGTTTCTAAAATTGAAAAAAAAAAAGTTGGCGCAGCGTTTGAAAATTCTCAGACTGGAATAATACCGAAAGGCATTGTGGGAAAAAGGATGCGGCCCGTAGGGATTGCGTGTTAACTTTTTCTGTTTTCGAGCACCGAAGTATCCGACAAAAACGGTTCAATTTCTCGCTAGGTTCTAATGATAGGTTCAGACCCAATTCGATCCATATCCAAAACAAAACATAGTAACGATCCCTCTGATGCAAAATCTCCACAGAACTAGTTCGAGGTTACTCAACTGGATACTCCATAGGAAAGCCGGCCCCGGGCTATGACTGTCAAGCTACACAGAACCCCTCCTTTTCCGTGAGATATTTGATATTTAGTTTTTCATTTGCATGCATTCGCTATGACGGCCTGATAACTTAATCTCTCTCGCAGTACTAATTAATTTAGATAATTCTTTTCGAAGTCTGGGACACTTTCGGACCGCCGTAGTATACTAAGGGGCACAGTACAAAATTGGTCTGCCTATTGAAACCGTGCTTTATGGGCCTTCTTGTATCCGTCCGGTTCCTCCTCCTAGAGTCTTTTTTGTCTCCTATAGTAGTCCATAGCGTATTAGTTAACGGGAGGACTGGTCGTTTCAACACTTACAAGCATCCAGGAAGTGTGTCTACGCGACTATCGGAGACTTATGGCCTTGGTTGACTTGCATAATTCTTTTCCTTTGGAAACGTATGCCTGATAGGCCTATGAGCATAAAAATGGCATGCGGCTGCAGGCGAACCAGTTTTGGTCAGTTGCGTTTCTTTTCTAAAACTATCGAAAATGAATTTAAACGCGATCTCCCCGGTATTCATCCTGTATTATGACGTTTCATAATCGACCTCCTAGTTCAGTGTAAAACAAAAACTGCAATGCTATAGCTACTTAATCACAACTCAAATTGTATTGAGCAAGATAAAATTATTTTGTTTATAACTGTTTCCTGAAAAAAAGACTTAATTTACGAACGCAAAACTTGTGGACAAAATTATTATATTTTGGCTTCACAAGTAAAAAAAATAAATTTTTCAGGAAAATCCAGGACGCCTCTGCCAACAAAATTACCCTTAAAATTTACATTATAGGCCTACTGTAAAAAGTAATTTTGATCAAAACACTTTTAAAAAACATATTTGGTGAGTTAATAGATATTAAATGTGTGGAGAATAAAGTTTACCACCCTGGTCCAGTTGCAATGTCAACCCTTTGTGTTAGAGGGAATCTTTCATTCAAGTCCGCCCTTGTAGGGTGTTTGGAGCATTATCAATCCTTTTTTTGGTATTATTTCATTCATCCAGTCCTCGCTTAGGGTATTTTCTTGGTAAAATCCTTGTTTAGGGTCGTTTTGAAGAGAGTTTTGGAATCCTAGCTTGGGTCTTTTTGAAAGTCAATTCCCACGCGCCGTGCTTACAACATTTCCACATGAGTGGCCCCGGGGTAAATGACCGTTGCATGAGCCGTTTACCAACCAAGAATTGATATACATGTGCACTGGGCATTATATAGAGTGCTAATTTTCCGAGTGATGCCAATTCGATTATTTGGCATCCCTGTATACTAATACGGCGGTCCGGTAAGTAACTCATTCCGTTTTCTAAATTGAAAAAAAAAAGTTGCTCGCAGCGTTTGAAATTCTCAAGACTTGAATAATACCGAAAGGCATTGTGGGAAAAAGGGATGCGGCCCTAGCGATTGCGTGTTTCAAATTTTCCGTGTTTGCTCAGCAACCGTAGTATCTAGCCGAAAAAACTAACGTTCAATTTTCTCCGCTAGGTTCTAAGTTCGACCCAATTACGATACATATCCAAAACAAAACATAGTAACGATCCTCCTCTATGGCAAAAATCTCCACAAACCTATTCAGGTTACTCTAATGGCACTCCATATTGGAAGCCGGCCCCGGGCTGGACTTGTCAAGCACCAGCACCCCTTCCTTCCGGAGATATTCGTTGAGATTTAGTTTCATTTGCATCATCGCTATGACGGACTGATAACGTTAATCTCTCTCGCAGTACTATTAATTTGATATAGCTTTCGAAGTCTGTGACCTTTCTCTGACCCGGCCGTAGTATACAAGGGGGCAAGTACAAAATGGTCCTGCCTATTGAAACACGTGCTTTAATGCGCTCTCTTGGATCCGTCCGTTATTTGCTCCTTGCCTTATCTAAAGCAATTAAATTTGCAGGAGATAATTTTGAATTCATGTTCTTTAAATACTTTCTTTTTGAACATATCGACAATTTCAGTGTTTTTGCAAATTAGATTGAAAATTACCGTCCCACCCCCTGTTTTTTCTAGCTCCTGAGCCCCGCAGAACCGGTGTTTCACGCGGTTTCCTTGTGTCGCGTATAATACCGCCAAATCTTTTTCATAACATTTTTAAATATAATGTTAATATGAATGAAGCGCACCTGAACACCAAAAGCAAATCTTAGGACAAATACCAAGCTAATTACCGCCACAAAAGCTACACAAATTACCGCTCAAATTCAGGTTTTTATAGGAACTATAGGAATTTTGTATACTGTGTCTTTGCCTTATACTCACTATGAATTTTTCACAATCAAAAATGGACTCTTAATTATGCCAACAATCATTTGAGTGTACTCTACCCAAATTTTTGGTGTCTATTAACAGAAATCCTTTTTTAATAAGCAATTTCAAGTACGGGGACCATTTTCCGATTTTTCTGTCCCTTTTTATCACTTTACACAATCTATTAACATGCCGTACAAATCACTGATTATAGTAGAACGTGACATCGTTTTTACTAACTTTTATTTAGAAGAACTTACGAAATAATGTTTTCAGTGTAGTCTCAGAATGAATGAGAGACTGCACATCAGAGTATCTTCACATGGGTGACAAGAATCACCGAGTACAAGCTCTCAGTATAGAAAACTAGGTTGATTGAACACTTTTGTGATTTTTTTTTTATCCCCGTAAATGATCAAAAATTTTCATCAATTTACTTCTTGATTTTTTCTATATAATCAAGCCTCAAAAAGAGTATATAATCATGGGCCTACTTGTAGCGTAAAAATGCAACAGGGGAGGGGAGTGGAGTGAGTGCGATGGGATACTGCGTGATATAGACCAGGATCATTGTTATCTGAACCCCGCCCGGGGAGGGGTGCTAAATGGCCTAATGTAAAATGATCCCGGTCTGTATTTGTTTTGGCATGTGAACGTACTTGGGAGAGCGTTACACTGACCAAATTAACATTTTTTTACACGTTCCCTATATTGTGCATTATTTGTTGCAGTTGTGCGTTGCACTGTTTCTATAAATTGTTGCACTAATTTTATAAGTAATTATGCATATTTTGACCGTTTATATATTTATATATTAACAAAAATAAGGAGTGAAGTGTAAAACTTATAGTGTTTAGATTCATTTGCATTTACAAAGGATTAATTATGATATTATGGTATATATATTAGAGTTTGAATCCAAACGCCATCATGGTCACATGTTCAGTCATGTGAACTTTGGATCAACTGGTTAAAATTTTGACCAATGAAAAAAGTTTTCTTATTTTCCCACACCTTTCAGCAGAAGCAAGAACTAATATGATTGGTGTGTCACCCATAGACAGAAAGACGTGTTCAGCAAGCAAACTGAGCCTGCGAATTTCGAAAACCTTATTGCATATTATCGCATTTTCACATATAAAATTACACACCCAGTCTCTGAATGTACGCAGCTATTTAATCCGATCATGACCCCGATAGAGCAAACCGATTTTCTAACATATGGAAGATGTATTAAAGCCTGTGACGATGTCACGGAAAGTTCTTGAACCAACGAAGAGTACAACGAACGGCATGTTGATAATCTTGTTGTACATGTCATGACATGTGGATGTGGTAATGTTATTTGTGTAAGGACCTATGCATAATGTCATGCTATGTTACGGGGGGGGGGGGGTGGTGGATGTCGGATATTTATTTGCGCCAGGCGGCCCTTCTGGGCATGGCTTGATTGATACCCAGAAGTTTGTGTATGAGGTCAATCCCACAATCAATGCACCGGGTTTTGGGAAATTTATCCAGTAAGCCTAGTGCTAGCCTTAAGCCCTGTCCAGGACCTTAGTCATGTGATCCCACAAAAATCCGATCTTAACACATTAAAAATCCCTGAACTTTTACGGCTCATTTTAGCCGAGGTGTCTAGTACTTTAAAGGTTGCATTCGTGATTCTAACCCCTTCTGTTTGTTTATGTTTGGCTAGATTATACTTGAGGGAAAAGCATTATTCCCAAAAGGGAAGTGTCTATACGCAGGACCTCCTGTAATTATTTTGTGAAGTCTATACGCAGGAACACAGTTGGTGGCGGATTGGTGTTGATGTCTTCGCGTGCAAGGGCTAGATAATTCTAGCGAGATCGACCGTTTGTTTACCATCGTTGCTAAGGATGATGAGTGTCGGCGCCCTCTAACCATTTAGGGATAAGTTTTTTGTCTGGGTTTTTGCGACACAATAAATTTAACAGTGGTGCCCCTTTATGGTTAATTTAAAAGTGATAATCCGAAATATAGTGACATTTTAGTCTGTACAGGTAAAAAACATGAATTTCCCCTCATTATTTCCCTACAAAATACACTACCCTACACCAAATCGGGAGGGTTGGCATGAAATGATGAAAATTCGAAATGTTCGCACTTATACTCCACTTTGCGGTTTAAAAATCGGAACTTGGTACGTATGTAAATAGGACAATCACAGTTCCATGTTTCGGGCAATCCGATGGTCATGCTTTCCCCCTCCCCTTCCCCCGAATTTTCCACCAGCATTCACTGAACTCGGGTGTGGGGTTTTCAATTTTTTAATTCAAAACCAGGCGGGGAAGCCGTCCGAAAGAGAGAAATTTTTTTGCCTGGTAATGGCTTAATCAATATTAGCACATTTTTTGAAGAGCGCCCCCAAATTTTCAAACAACTGTGGAGATTTGTACACGGTTGCATGGTAACCTGCTTAGAAACTATACCTTGCATGGTTAAGCTCGGGAAAATTGTCTATGTTCGTCACAAAACAATGGAATTTCTACTAGAATAATTATTATCGGGGAATCCCCGCTAATAATTCAAACGGCCGCTGGAAACGGCCCGTACCCATTCCAATGTGAAATAAGCCGGGAAAAGAAATAGCGCTCATCCATTAGTGTTTTTCACGAGTCAGGAAAAGTTCAAGTTTGAGTGTTAGTTTCTCGACGTTTGGCACTATTCATTCATGGGACGGGGCATAAAGTACATTTCCAGCTCTGCCGTTTAAGTCCAATCTGGGATCCCAAATTTTAATACACAAAAGCGCCTTATTTTGTGATAAATACGCATTTTTTAGCATCTCGTTCGCAGGGATAGTTCTAGGACAATCTACCACGTAACGTGATAAATACAATTTTTTTAGTCATGCTCGTTTGTAGGTATAGTTTCCTAGGACAATTACCACGGTTAACTGTGCAAAATATCAATATTTTTTGAAAAATTGGGGGGGCAATCTTCAAAAAAATGTGCTAAAATTGCTTTAAGGTCGATGAAACGTGACGATTCCTGACGGCACACGGAAGGGGCCCAAATGGCCCGCGGCCTGCAGCAGCTGCTGGCCCGCCCTGCGTATGCCTACGATATCGTTCAGCTATTCCACAGGGCCACAACAGCGCCACCAACGGTGGTCCTGCGTATAGACTTCACAGAAATAACTGCAGGACGGTCCTGCGTATAGCCCCTGGCCTTCCCAAAATTTCAGTTGATTTGTCTGGCGCTTTGGTTGTACGACAAATGTTTCATATCACAGTCAAGGCTTGAAATAAGCAGGGGGGCAAGGGGCAAAATTTACCCCTGCTAAAAGGCAAAAATCCCCTTGCGTTTTGAAACAAAAACTGTGGTACATTGGTATAGACCATGGGCAATAAAATGTTTTTAAAACCACCCCAAAAATTGTCCTGGATCTGAATCCTTATTCAAGCCCTGATCACAGTCTCCCCACAGACCATCTTACATGTACCGTGTGTCCCAAAAAAACGCAACACTTGGTGGGAAGGCCGCCATAAGTTTTGAACAAAAGAATGTGAAGGTTATTGACGTTGTTGTAATAAAGTACGTAAGATTGGACTGTTACTAATATCCTGAAAAGTTCATAAAGGCAGAAGCAAAGTTTTTGAAGATATGGCCCCAGCAATCACGTACCTGCAGAACCCGTTTACAAAAATGAGGAGCTTGTTAACCCAAGACTGGCAATGAAGAAAAAGAATGGCAAATACAAATAGTGATTGCAATGAACATTTACTTGCCCAAATTTCTTGCCAGAAAACTTCTTAGGTCAAATTATGACTGCATGTAACAATAATTATTATTTAACTGTATAATAATAAAAACATGAATTATTGGTGATCAAATATTGTTTTTCAAGAAGATATAAACTATGGACTATCAGAACAAAAATCCACATTACATAAAATGATAAATGCGTTGGGCCGCAACTTGCTTTTTGTACTTGAAAATGTTACTATCTCAAACGTTATGGAAAGTAAAATCTTGTTTTTCAACACAAAACCTGCAATAACAATATTGTACTTCACTCTGTATTACATTTCTGGGTTAAGGAATCTTTGTGTGCCATCACAATGATTGATGAATGATGAGCCTCTAATCCAATTTGCCAGTTCTTTATGGACATACCAAGAGTGTTTGTGATCATACATTCCAAAATCACTTTTAAGCATGGTAATTGGGTTAAAAATGCATGGTTTTTAGCTGTTATACCAATGGGGAAAGGTGGAAACATTCATATGTTAAATTAGTGTTGCAGCAACGTGTCTTTTAAAAAAGGAAAGGGGAAAATGGTGGTTGGACTTAGCCTTAGAGATTCATATTGGTTCTGGGCGCAAAGCTACAGTGCCGTATTTGTACTTAATAGAGCCTCTCAATTTTGGTATTGTTAATCACCTCAATGCACACCCAAAGGCAGATTTATAACCTGCACACATGATTGATCGACTGATCTCGAATCAACTTGAGCACAGAAGTGTTAAGGTGGTTCCACCCCTGCAGGTTGTACGTGCTCTTTTCTGGGGTCATATTCTTAAAAACTATTGACTCTTACCTTATTGAACTTTTGAGGGATACTAGCTAACAGAACTCCCATCTTACCTTACAAACAAGAATAATAGTAACATGCGTTGTTCAAAATTATGCGCGGCCACCAAGTGTGCGTTTTTTTTGGGACAACGGTTACAGTAATGTATGTTCGTTTACGGACAGGAAAATACAAAATCACGAATTATTGCAGATGAGACCATTTGGATTTTGCACGTCAGATTGGCACAACATACTATACTTAGCCCGACGGTCAGATTCAGATTGGGTTTATAAAATTCAAATTTTATGAGGGAAGGAGACGGGGGGCGCGGGGGGACGAGGGGGGGAGTCCCAATAATTGGATTCACATGACATTTCTTTAACAGTTACCTTTAAAACCAGTCTATAGTGAAAGTCCCAAAAAAGTGGTATCAGCTATGACATTTTGTGTGTTAGCCTTCAAATTTGACAACTGACAAATGTCACCTCCCAATTTTCATTATAACACCGTTGCTGCGCGTAAAACCACTCTTCAACCTTAAACACCAGTAATATCCAATTTAAATACAAGAACTAAAGTTCATTAAGTAACCTGGCAATACAAAATTCAACTTAGTCACGGTCAGAATCGAAAGTCAATGTCTTGAAATTCATGAAATTTCACTCATAAAAGGTTTAGAAGATATTGTACGACTTATCCTGTGTTGATAACACTTAAGGAATACTTTCAAGATGGAATCGGGGTCATATTTTTGCATGAGCGTGAAAATTATTGGAAAAGTGAGACAAATGGTGTATATCAGGTTACACACTATATTGGCATGACTCCTCCATTGATAAGTTAATGGCATATGATAATTGTACATATAGGAGCGGGAAGTCATGCCTCAGCCAGGACTTAGGGGACGAGGCCTCTTGTGTGGATTCACGAAATGCCCTTTAAGGCAATATTTGTTATAAGGCCCGAACCATGACGTCACCATTGGACACCTAGCTGTAGATGAAAAATTTTTAGGAGATGGTTTACGATGGAAAAGCTTGTCAGAGGGTGTAGGTCATGCTCGGCAGTCAGTATTATTCAAAGCACCACGTAAAAAAAAATATGTATGGACAGGGCACCTTTAAAATCAAAACTCAAAACTATATAACTATTGTGATAAGCCAGTTCTATTGTTTTCACTAGAAATAAAATTAGAACGGGCTATAACAAAGAGTATATATAACGGGTTTTCATATCATCTATTCATAAGTATTTCATTCCCGTCTGTAGGACAAATAGGGAGACAAAACGGGGTGATTCTTTTGGGGGATATTATTGTTCAGCAAAAGAGGGAGGTACGTAGGAGTTGGGTGGGGATTAGGTGGAGAAGGATTAAGGAAGGAAGTACAGGAAAGAAAGGAGGGTGAACGGGCTTACTAAATCACATTTAATTCGTTTTCTTCAGTCAAGACATTCCCAACTAAATGATTTCTAAACAGAATAAATCGCAATAATATATAGGCCTCTTAAAATATACTCCATCTAATGACGATTTTTATAGTCCCTGTTAACTACATAATCGGTTAAGTGCGGACTCCTCTGATATTTTCATTACAATCTCTAATTAAAAAATTAAAAAATTTAATTAAAAATTTTTGTGCTGAATTGCTGCGCGATCGAACCCGAGACCTCTGTATTACAAGACGACGCGGCTATTTAGGAAGCAGGCACGTACTCCAGGCCGACAGAAAGTCGTGCTGCTTGCTTTTTATACTTAAATCAATATAATTAACGGAATTATTTATAAATAAAAGCCACGTCGCACAAACCCATCTCCATAATCTATTTCATTCTTGACCCGCCCAGCCGTTTTGGTTCAATACTATGGCTTTTTCAAAAACAGTACATTAATTTGTTTTGGCAGACAATAGACCTTTCCGTTAAAGAAAAAAAGAGATCAATGTCGATCTTCACTATTGTGATAAAGCGCTTTATTTTGAAGATTTTTTATGCCCGTTCACCGCATTACAACAACTACCGTACAGGATAAGGGAAATACACAAAGGAGCAGACTTTTAACAGAATAGGTCTGAGATAAACGTCTTCATTTTCGAGAAATCCCCGCATCGAACCAAAAGTTCACTTAATTTGAGGGGAAAAACAAAGATGATTAGTTAACGGGGGCCCTATTAAAATCTGCACTTTCATAATTTAGGAAGATTAACATTTCATTTTCTTCTGTTAAAAAGTTGGCTTAGAAATAGCTTTAACCAGGACTATTGGATAAAAGAAAACGGAAAAATTAAAACGTGAGATTTAATTTCTAGTGAAAATAATAGAACGGGGCTTATAACAAGAGTATTATTATAGGGTTTTTGAATAGGCATCTAAGATTTCTCCCGTCGTAGGACAAAAGGGGATGTCTTTTGGGGGATATATTTCCAGCAAAAGAGGGGTTTAGTAGTTTTGGGGGGCAAGGGGGCAAGAAGGTTAAGAAGGAAAGAAAGGACGTGAACGGGGCGGGGCTGATAAAATCTCACGTTTTATTCAGGTTTCTTTTAGTACCAATAGTCCTGGGTTTAAAAAGCGCACTTGCGAAACCAAACTTCTATCCACAGATGGACAAGTGAAATGTTAATTCCTAATAGAGTGAAGATTTGATAGGCCCCGTTAACTAATTATCTTTGTTTTCCCTCAGGAAATTAAGGAACTTTGGTTAGAGCGTGGGGATGCTCGAAAATGACACGTGGATCTCAGAACCTATTTTGTTAAAAAGTTCTGCTCGCTATGGTTCCCCCCGTTATCCGGTAGCGGTGTGTTGTAATGCGGTGAACGGGGCGGCGTATTAAAATAATCAAAATAAAAGCACACTTATCACAAGAGTATATGAAGACTTCGAACATGATTCCCTTGTTTATTTACGGAAAGGTATATGGTCTGCCCCAAAACAAAAGTTAAGTACTGTTTTTGAAAAGCCATAGTATTGAACACAACGGTCTGGGGGGGTCAAGACATGAAAAGATTATGGAGATGGGTGGTGCGGACGTGGCGTTATTTGTTTAATATATTGATTAAGTCGAACAAAAGCACGGCCTTTCTGTCGGACCGGAGTACGTGGCGTGCGTCTATAGCCGCTCGTCCTGTAATCCAGAGGTTCTCGGGTGGGTTCGATTCTCAATTCAGTCTCAAAATTTTTCATTATATTTTTAATTAGAGATTGCAAATGTTGAAAATTCGGAGGACCCACGGCGCACTAAAACGATTTATTTAGTAGTTAATAACGGGGACTATAAAATCTTCATTTATTATGGAGAATAATATTGCGATTATTCCGTTTAAGAAAATCATTGTAATTTGGAATGTTTGACGAAAGAAAACGGATATAAAATGCGAGATCTTGTAAGCCCGTTCACTCCTTTCTTTCCTTCTTAACCTCTTTCCCCCCCAAAATTAATAGACCCCTCTTTTGATTGCTGAAAAATATCCCCCAAAGAAAATCACGTTTGTCCTACGGGACGGGAGGAGGAAATACTTAGAATGATGCTATTCAAACCCTGTATAGATAGTACTCGGATAAAGCCAGTGTCGATTATTTTAACTGTAGAAATTAACAAGTTATCATGAAGCTTAGCACGACAGATGTAAAATTGTTCCGTCTGTCGCATTCCGTCTCGTCGCAATAGTATTGATCGCTCTCGATGAATTTTCAAATTATCAGAATAATTAAACTCAAAATATTTCGTCTCACTTTTTACAGGAAGAGGGACCTAACTCAACTATATACTGATACTGGAATCAAGATCCCCTTAATTTTGACAATAAGATTGAAACACGGTTCAGAAGTTTGGAAACCCACTTTTTGTCAATTCTGTCCGCAGCAATCATAAACTGTGTTGCCACAGCAACATACTTGAACTTGGACCACTTGATTTTTGTTTTCATTTAAAGTATACAAGTTAATTATTCAATTCATTTGTAACTTATTATCTATGGCCTAGGTTCAAGTAAGGGATTAAATACAAACAAAAATAAGTCAAATTCCGTCCGTCGCAGGAAACGGGGGTTTTGGATTTGGCCCCGTGGGAACACGAGCAATTTGCTAATAACACAAACCGCAAGATCAGGATGAGCTCAATTTTGAGAATAAGATTTTCTCAAAGATTATCTAGTGATCAATGAAATAAAACAGAAGGGCTGAAAGCACCAAAAGGCACCTGTTGCAGGAATTTGATTTGCACAATAATGAAATCTTTGATGGTTCTTCAGCTTCTTGACCACTTTTAACTACTCTGGACAGTAGCTTTTAGCACAGTTAGTATAGGAACATTGCGACTGCATTGTGGGTTATTCAAAGACACCCCTGAGTGATACCCCAACTCTATGCGAAATAGTCGGGGGATTGGGGATGGGAAGAATTTTGCTGTGCTACCACCCCCATGAATTCGGCAGCCTAACCTAAACAGAAATATAAACTGAATGTTGAAGGAGGTGGTGGCAGCATATAGATTTCCCGGGGTGGATTTGATGGGGGGCGCGTGCGCCGTGTCTCAGTTGAACGAATACGGGCTCCTTGCCCCTAGAAAATCCAACCGTATCATGCTGGTACGATACGCACCGCGCTGTCCTCATTGTATGTATTCAAATTAACAAGAATGAGACAACAACAATGATTTAAGAAAACCTAGAAACATGTAAGGGTTCATCTTTGTTCAGAAAGATACGCAGCCATATATGTAATTTTTCTAAAAAATGAATCAAAGTCATCCCTAAGAAAAATTTAAAATTTAAAACATGTAAAAAAGTAATTTATTATGGGTTCTACAAATTTACCCATTTTGAAAGTAACTGCTACAACAATTTGGGCTTAAGTATAGCTTTTTGACAATGCCAAATATATAAAATCATCCCATGGTGATTTAAAATTGTCGAAAACGCTATTACAAAAATTTTCGAAGGAATTTCGCATGCTGGAGATCTGTAGCTTTAGAACTCATGTGTTTGAATCTGCTTGGTTGTGGTGGCATGATGTGAGGTAAATCATGGAGCTATAAAATCCTCCCTCACAGTAGATAGAATCTAACTCATACGGATCGGGTAATTGTTCCCCGATTTTGTTTTCGTTGCTCCAAGTACTCTGCGATTGTTTTCAGATTAAATCTTGACATTATTTCACCATTCCTTCCTCTTCACCGAGAAATATCTTGAAGAAAGAATAGTCTTAAAAAGACAAAAACCCAGCGCCTTACGCGAGGTATCTTAGCTACTAATAGTTAGCGGAAAAAATACTTGAGTCAAAGGAAACCTCTCGTATTAGAGAGATAACATGTATTAGAAAAGATAACCACATGTATGTCAGGAGTCAACCATACTCAGTTTCATCAACCTTTTAATTGTGAAATACACCCAAAGACCCCCATGTTTGCAGTCCCTGTCACCACATGCCCCTTGGGTTTGGAATAATCCCGGGCACTGTCAAAAAAACACGATTGTGTAATATATGGGGACATTGACCAATTACTTCCAAAGATATGATCAGTTGAAGGGTGGCCAAAACAATAGGAAACAAAAGACATTTTCTCCTTTGTTTGGCCATATCTCAAAATCAATATTTGCGACTTCCGACTCATTTTGCTTGATCACATCACATATATAAAGGGTTTGAATATCATCATTCTAAGTATTTCCTCCCGTCTGTAGGACAAAAGGGGATTTCTTTTGGGGGATATATTGTTCAGCAAAAGAGGGGTCTAGTAGTTTTGGGGGGCTAGAAGGTTAAGAAGGAAAGAAAGGAGTGAACGGGGCTTATAAAATCACACATTTTATTCCGTTTTCTTTTAGTCAAACATTCCAAATTAAAATGATTTCTAAACAGAATAAATCACAATAATATATAGGCCCTAAATATACTCCATATAAAGGGAACGAATTTTATAGACCCGTTAACTACATAAATATGTTAAGACCCTCGTCTACCTTAGCCATTTTTTGTAACAAAACTCCCGAAGGGGGGGGGTGGTTACCACCCACCCTGTGATTTCCGTTACAGAACATCCGATTCCTGTAAATTTTGTACCAAAGGATGCTTAGAGTTTCTTCTTTCCATTGGTACCAAAATAAGTACAAACATCC
The DNA here is from genome assembly GCA_023653785.1 of Ophioderma brevispina. Classification (NCBI taxonomy): domain Eukaryota; kingdom Metazoa; phylum Echinodermata; class Ophiuroidea; order Amphilepidida; family Ophiodermatidae; genus Ophioderma; species Ophioderma brevispina. The sequence goes on from JAMKCH010042793.1 coordinate 24,426, forward strand.
CCCATTATTGAACGTCCCCATTACGTCATATGTTGAGAAGAGTACGAAAATCCCTGTATATAGGGTGGAAAATTGATATTGCGCAATTTTAGTGACTCAAACCCTTAGATAGCTCTAAACTGCTGATCCATTAATATAAAACTATCATTTCCCCTTCCCCCAAGTCGATTTCCAAAATAACGCGCAGAACTCTGGATTTTCCTACGTTTTTTTGGCGAAAAAATTTAATTTTTCACTGTGTGTGTCTATGGGAAATGGCAGTTTTGGGCTGACACGCAACTTTATGATGTCAGTGTACGTAAGTGCGAGAGGCATTGTGGTACGTCATTTTGGTATCAATGGAGAAGAGGACCATGAGCTATCTCATTTGTACCAAAATCAGGGGTCTGTGATGTTCCTGTGCTGTGATAGGCATGTTGGTACTTGCTCTGCCGAAGGGGGGGGGTGGTTACCACCCCCTAGCCTACCCTTGTGGGATCACCCTTTATCTTCTACTTACCCCGTGGATGTTTGTTTTGAGGATTAAAGGCGGAACAGGTCAATTGACAATTACATAAAATCATGGGGGCACCAAAAAGGGTTTTACGTGCAAGATATCCTGGAAAAAACCTGAAGGGGGGGTGGTATACCACCCCCCCTCTTTGACGAGGGTTAAGTTCGGACTCCTCTGATATTTTCATTCAATCTCTAATTAAAATATAATTAAAATTTTGTGGCTGAATTGGGAATCTACGGCCGCTACCTCTGTATTATTACAAGACAGCGTCGGGCGTAAGACGCATGCCACGGTACTCCAGCCGACGAAAGTCGTGCTTTTGTTATACTTAAATCAATATATTAACGGAATAAAGCCACGTCCGCACACACCCATCTCCATAATCTATTTCATTCTTGACCCGCCCAGCCGTTTTGGTTCAATACTATGGCTTTTCAAAAACAGTACATTAACTTTTGTTTTGGCAGACAATAGACCTTTCCGTTAAAGAAAAAAAGAGATCAATGTTCGATCTTCACTCTTGTGATAAGTGTGCTTTTATTTTGAGATTTTTACGCCCCGTTCACCGCATTACAACACCTACCGGATAACGGGGGAAAACAAAGGAGCAGACTTTTTAACAGAATAGGTTCTGAGATAAACGTTTCATTTTCGAGAAATCCCCGCATCGAACCAAAAGTTCATTAATTCTGAGGGAAAACAAAGATATTAGTTAACGGGGCCTACAAAATCTTCACTTCTATTAGGAAATTAACATTTCATTGTCTCTGTGGAATAAAGTTGGTTTCGAAATCGCTTTAACCAGGACTATTGGACTAAAAGAAAACGGAATAAAACGTGAGATTTAATTTCTAGTGAAAACAATAGAACGGGGCTTATAACAAGAGTATTTATATAGGGTTTGAATAGCATCTAAGTATTTCCTCCCGTCCGTAGGACAAAAGGGGATTTCTTTTGGGGGATATATTGTCCAGCAAAAGAGGGGTCTAGTAGTTTTGGGGGGCAAGAAGGTTAAGAAGGAAAGAAAGGAGTGAACGGGGCTTATAAAATCTCACGTTTTATTCAGTTTTCTTTTAGTCCAATAGTCCTGGTTAAAGCGATTTCGAAACCAACTTTATTCCACAGAGACAATGAAATGTTAATTTCCTAATAGAAGTGAAGATTTTATAGGCCCCGTTAACTAATATCTTTGTTTTCCCTCAGAATTAAGGAACTTCTGGTTAGATGCGGGGATTTCTCGAAAATGAAACGTTTATCTCAGAACCTATTTTGTTAAAAAGTCTGCTCCTATGTTTCCCCCCGTTATCCGGTAGGTGTCGTAATGCGGTGAACGGGGCGTATAAAATCTCAAAATAAAAGCACACTTATCACAAGAGTATATGAAGATCGAACATTGATTCCCTTTTTTTATTTTACGGAAAGGTCTATTGTCTGCCCAAACAAAAGTTAATGTACTGTTTTTGAAAAGCCATAGTATTGAACCAAAACGGCTGGGCGGGTCAAGAATGAAAAGATTATGGAGATGGGTGTGTGCGGACGTGGCTTTATTCTGTTTAATATATTGATTTAAGTATAACAAAAGCACGCCTTTCTGTCGACCCGGAGTACGTGGCGTGCGTCTATAGCCGCTCGTCTTGTAATACAGAGGTCTCGGGTTCGATTCTCAATTCAGTCTCAAAATTTTCATTATATTTTTTAATTAGAGATTGCAATGAAAATATCAGAGGAGTCGGCACTTAACCGATTATGTAGTTAATTAACGGGGACTATAAAATCTTCATTTATTATGGAGTATATAATATTGCGATTTATTCCGTTTAGAAATCATTTTAATTTGGAATGTTTGACTAAAAGAAAACGGAATAAAATGCGAGATTTTATAAGCCCCGTTCACTCCTTTCTTTCCTTCTTAACCTTCTTTCCCCCCAAAATTACTAGACCCCTCTTTTGCTGAACAATATATCCCCCAAAAGAAATCCCCTTTTGTCCTACGGACGGGAGGAAATACTTAGAATGATGCTATTCAAACCCTATATATATACTCTTGTTATAAGCCCCGTTCTATTATTTTCACTAGAAATTAACAATTTATCATAATCTTAGCACGACAGCATGTAAAATTGTTCCGTCTGTCGCATTCCGTCCGTCGCAATAGTATCTGATCGCTTTGATGATATTTCAAATTATCAGAATAATTAACTCAAAATATCTCTCTCACTTTTTACAGGTAAGAGACCTAACTCAACATATATACTGATAATGGAATCAAGCTCCCCTTAATTTTGACAATAATGAAACAAGTGTTCAGAAGTTTTGGAAACCCACTTTTTGTCAATTCCGTCCGCCGCAATCATAAACTGTGTTGCCATAGCAACATACTTGAACTTGACCACTTGATTTTTTTTCATATTAAAGTATACAAGTTACTTATTCAATTCATGTAATTATTATGCCTAGGTTCAAGTAAGGGATTAAATACAAACAAAAATAACAGTCAAATTCCGTCCGTCGCAGAAACGGGGGTTTTGGATTTGGCCCCGTGGGAAACGAGCAAATGCTCATAACACAAAACCGCAAGATCAGGATGAGCTCAAATTTTGAGAATAAGATTTTCTCAAAGATATCTAGTGATCAATGAATAAAACAGAAGGTGCTGAAATCACAAAATGCACCTTTAAGGAATTTTTTGCACAATAATGAAATGTCTTGTGGTTCTTCAGCTTCTTGAACACTTTTCCCTACGTACTGACATGTAGCCTATTTAGCACAGTATAGGTACATTGCGATGCATTGTGGGATTGATTCAAAACACCCTCTGATTGATACCCAAACTCTATGCGAATAGTACGGGGGATGGGAAGAATTTTGTACTGTGCTACCACCCAATGAATTCGGCAGCCTAAACAGAATAAACTGCATGTTGAAGGATGTGGTGGCAGAATACTAAATTCTTCCCGGGGGGATTTTGATGGGCGCGCTGCGCAGTGTCTCATGCTTGCTACGATACGGGTCTCCTGCCCTAGGAAAATCCAACCGTATCATGCATGGTACGATACGCACCGCGCTGTCCTCATTGTATGTATTCAAATTACAAGAAATAACCACAACACATGAATTTTAAGAAAACCAGAATACATGTAAGGTTCATCTTTGTTCAGAATATACGCATCCATATTTTATTTTTCTAAAAATGAATCAAATTCATCCTCTAAGAAAAATTAAAATTTAAAACATGTAAAAAGTAATCTTATTATGGTTCTACACATTTACCCATTTTGAAGTAACTGCTACACAAATTTTGGCTTAAGTATAGCATTTTTTACAATGCCAAATATATAAAATCATCCCATTTGTGATAAAATTGTCGAAAACTGCTATACAAAATTTTCGAAGGAATTTGCATGCTGGAGATCTGTATGCTTTTAGAGACTCATGTGTGAATGGGCTTGGTGTGTGGATGAGGTAAATCATGGAGCTATAAAATCCTCCCACACAGTAGAATCTAACTCATAAGGATCGGGTAATTGTTCCCCAGATTTGTTTTCAGTTGCTCCAAGTACTCTGCGATTGTTTTCAGATAAATCTTTGACATATTTCACATTTCCTTCCATCTTCACCGATAAATATCTTGAAGACAAGAATAGTCTTTTAAAAAGACAACCATCGCTTAGCGAGGATCTTAGTACTTAATATGTTAGCGCAAATACTTGAGATCAAAGGAAACCTCTCGTATTAGAGAGATAACCTTGTATTAGAAAGATAACCACATTATGTCAGGCATCAACCATACTCATTCATCAACCTTTAATTTTGAAATACACCCAAAGACCCCATTTTTGCAGTCCCTGTCACCAAATGCCCCTGGGTTTGGAAATGCCCGGGCACTTTCAAAACAACGCTTGTGTAATATCTGGGCATTGTACACATACTGGTACTCTCAAGACCACTGGTCATTATCATCTATTACGTGTCAATGAACTGAGAAGTTATCCACTGTGATGGTGGGCTGTCATCCAATCAAAAGTTTTGTGTTTGTAGCTGCTTAGGAAATGTAATTGAATTTCCTAGTAGGCGTATACCATGTCCTTAATTCTTAAAATAATGGGAACCAGAGGACCCAACTCTGTGCATGACTGTGATATTCTGCCAATCATTTGCTTGCTGCACATATGCTGGGGTAACTTGCAATGTTGTGGCTTTTATCCACTCCGACTTTATACCATCTTCGATGGAAAAAAGTTCGCAAAAACTTCCACCACAGATAGATGCTCAGATTAGAGCCCTGCATTCTAGCACATTATTCCCGGTCCGGTCCGGGGATCATTTGGACGGGTCGTGTAGGGTCGGGGCTATGTGGCTTTTGGTCCGGGGAAATAATTTCAAGCTGTTAAAAAATCAGAGCAACATTTATGAAAATGTATATGGGATTGTCCTGGTTTCATCAAGTTCTGCAAGTACTCGCCACCGCATTTTTTTTTTGGTTTTTCCCCAGCGACAGGGATATAAATCAATTTTCAAGTTAAAATACAAGGATAAAAGTGTTTGGTTCATACACTAGATTTGCGAGTTTGCCAGTTTCAATATCTTTGAATACATAGCATAATAAGCACACTGCGGCGCTTTCCCATATTGGCTGAAGATGTTCGCTGGTTTCTGGAAAACTTGTAATTCCCTGTAATATTGAAGAAAAGGGGCGGAACCAGCGCAAACGTCGTCCGTGGGGTAGGACATGCCAACCTAACAGCAACAGCGAATTCCCTGCGTCGGACAAAAGTCGCATCTGATCTGTTCTGATTTTGAAACTTAAAACATTGGCCTTTATTTTGAAAGATAAAACATGACCCATATCTAGGGATTTTGGCTTGAAAAATGGACCCATGTCTAGGGATTTTCTGCGAAAAACCAACTCATTTGGGACTTGTATACTATAGTGCACCCGTCACGACAACTGCAGCTTGTTGAATTTCATTATGAAAAACAATAAGGTCATCCGTCACATCACATTTCGTATTCACTGATACAGTCCTAACATTTACAACAAGATTTTTGTCAATTATTATACTTCGGATTTCGGAAAAAGTAAAATTTGACCAAGAATGGCAATGGCGCAAGTTATCCGTAATCAATTTTTGAACATAACATAAATACCAAGTGGCGCGGTAATGCCACGGCAATTGAATCTGAAAATCTGTGTGTTAAGTTCACAACTTCACAGTTCACACGGACTCGCTCTACCGGGGAATTGATGCGAGCATCCGGTTTGGTCTATAAAAGAGGCGGTCCGGTCCATGAAAAAAGCTAGCCGGTCCGGGTCAGGCGGGTTTGCCCTTAAATTATCGGGTCGGGGCGGGGACGGATACAACGGGGTAGTCTGGGGTCGGGGTGAAAAAAATCTTGCCCCGCAGGGCTCTAGCTCGGATAATACACGCCTGTCAAGCACTGTTTACTATGCAGGGACCATTGACCCGAGGTGTGACCTCAAAATGTTTTGCCTGTGTGGCTGCGCGCGCATCGTATTTACAATTGATGCTGACGTCAGATTTTAACTGGTCTATAAGTTCTTGATAAGCATCACGCGATTTGTAATTGGTCAAGAGGCGTGCGCCTATCACGATTTAATTTGCATTATACATTGCGTGCGGTCGGCTTGCCTGAGAAATTCTCAGCAATTATGGCCGGGAGCAGACTGACGTCACATCGCTTCACCGCGGTGAAAACAAACCAGGGAAAGCCCAGGGAATCCCCATATCGCGGTGAAAACAAAGTGCGCAAAATCAAAAAGTACGATCACTGCACATCGCGAGACACTACGCTTTCAGCGTGTATCGAATGATTTGTTTTGCGCACATTGTTGCTAAGCATATTTTTGCCAAATGCCCGGATGTCCGCTTCTGGCTATAGTGAGGCATACCCCACTGAATAATGACTTAAAAATAAAATCAGGGAATGCGCAATCAGGGAATGCCTGGAAATTTGCACTCCTTGAATTTTGATATGAATTTTGTCCAACTCGATGAGCGAATAGTAAAAACATGTGGAAGTAAATAACCAGCCAGTTACAGAGAACACCGCAATAAATTAACAAAATGCATTGAGTTGGGCAAGCACAACTATTCTGTCCAAGTCTGTCTCTGTGTTCATGTCATGCTATAGCTGGGAGCGAACCTATGTCAGATCGCTTCACCGTGGTGAAAACAAACCAGGGAAAGCACAGGGAATTCCCGTATCGTGGTGAATAGCCAGAAGCGGGCATTTGGCAAAAATCTGCTTATCAACAATGTGCGTAAAAACAAATCGTTCAATACGCGCTGAATGCCTAGTGTGTCGCGATGTGCAGTGATCGTACTTTTTGATTTTGCGCACTTTGTTTTCACCGCGATTATGCGCGATACAGGGATTCCCTGGGCTTTCCCTGGTTTGTTTTCACTTGATCGAGAAACTCAATCTGTAGATTGCATATGCTTCACGTGCTATCTACAGATTGAGACCTTAAGCTTCACAGAACGGGTGGTAACGCGTTCAACTTTTGTGTGACGCTTTGTTTTTTGTTTGGATTTTGGGAAAATGGTTGGTATTCTTACCATAAGCATACCTGGGCTAGGTTTTTGAGTGTATGCTGCTTGTTCTGTATCTTCTTTTGTAGTCGATCCCATTGGCTGGTATTCACAAAAGCGGGTTAACTTTAATCCAGGGTTAAACAGGGTTTAACCTACAATCATGGGTTAAATTTATGTTATCCTCTATGGGATATTTAACCCAGGGTTAAAATTAACATTGGGTTAAAGTTAACCCGCTTTTGTGAATACCGGCCATTGTGTACAATTTACAAATTCTAAAAACTTGCCTTGCAGGGGAAGAATTTCGTTGCAGAGTGCGAGAATCAGTCTTGATTCTCGCAAATGAATTTTGCAGGAATCATCTAATTCGCTACTGTGTTAAGTTCTAAAGTTTACGAGAATCAACATTGATTCACGCAAATCAATTTACGAGAATCTTTGCGAGAATCGAATCGATGCCTTGTGAATGTCCTCCGTCATGGTTTGTTGTGACATGTGAAAATGTGACGTGACAGATGCTTTTCAGACCAGAACGCAGTCTGATGGACTGAATTATATGTGGCGCACAGGGAAAGTAATGCGACAAGGTAAACGTGCAATGTCACCATGTCGCCCTCATTTCATAGGCATGTATATAGATCGTTTGCCAATTGAATACAGCATAAAGTAGATTAGATTGTTTTAGCAGTAGAACCAAGTATCCAGACCAAATTATATTCTCTTGAAAGGTGCAACAAGATATTTCAAATATTACGAAGCTGTGCTCAACCCCTTTGGCACAAATGGAATCGTCCCATTTGTAAGTCGAAGAAAGAAAATGTGAAGGGTCAACCAGGCCTCTGACTGTGACTCAGCAAATTGAAATGAAAATGAAAATTGTTTTACAGGAATCGCCAGAAAAAAAAAAAAAAAAAAAAATTTTCACCGCGATTATGCGCGATACAGGGATTCCCTGGGCTTTCCCTGGTTTGTTTTCACTTGATCGAGAAACTCAATCTGTAGATTGCATATGCTTCACGTGCTATCTACAGATTGAGACCTTAAAGGGATTAGCAGCGATAATGCGAGAGAATCGAAAAAATGTGGAAATGCATTTTTTAAACTTATAAATCAGGGATAAGTGTGTTCAATTCCATAACTGCTTTAATGTTGAAACAAACCACCAAATAGTGAAAAAATGAAGTATTTGAGGATATTTGTCATACCGTCTCCCCCAAATAGACATAGAGCGACGGCATCTCAAAATTAGCACTAAACGGTTGATTGCGGTTTACACAAGTACAAAATAACCAAAGGTCAATAATGTATGTGTTTGAGGTCAAACTGTATTGATCATGGTGCACAATATCATGCTGAAAATCTGTGATATACAGCGGGAAAGGCTTTTTTGATCAAGTCGGAATTTTGATACGCACGTATAGAAATTACAGAATCAGATAAAAAATACTGCCTTGTCTTTAATACACGGATTTCAAGCCAACCACTTGCAGGTTATGTTCGCATATCCATGCCAGTAACATAAATATAAAAATATGAATTTTGATGATTTTTTCGATGTTTCGGATTAGCAAATCGCTGCTAATCCCTTTAAGCTTCACAGAACGGGTGGTAACGCGTTCAACTTTTGTGTGACGCTTTGTTTTTTGTTTGGATTTTCGGAAAATGGTTGGTATTCTTACCATAAGCATACCTGGGCTAGGTTCTTGAGTGTATGCTGCTTGTTCTGTATCTTCTTTTGTAGTCGATCCTGTTGTGTACAATTTACAAATTCTAAAAACTTGCCTTGCAGGGGAAGAATTTCGTTGCAGAGTGCGAGAATCAGTCTTGATTCTCGCAAATGAATTTTGCAGGAATCATCTAATTCGCTACTGTGTTAAGTTCTAAAGTTAACGAGAATCAACATTGATTCACGCAAATCAATTTTCGAGAATCTTTGCGAGAATCGAATCGATGCCTTGTGAATGTCCTCCGTCATGGTTTGTTGTGACATGTGAAAATGTGACGTGACAGATGCTTTTCAGACCAGAACGCAGTCTGATGGACTGAACTATATGTGGCGCACAGGGGAAGTAATGCGACAAGGTAAACGTGCAATGTCACCATGTCGCCCTCATTTCATAGGCATGTATATAGATCGTTTGCCAATTGAATACAGCATAAAGTAGATTAGATTGTTTTAGCAGTAGAACAAGTATCCAGACCAAATTATATTCTCTTGAAAGGTGCAACAAGATATTTCAAATATTACGAAGCTGTGCTCAACCCCTTTGGCACAAATGGAATCGTCCCATTTGTAAGTCGAAGAAAGAAAATGTGAAGGGTCAACCAGGCCTCTGACTGTGACTCAGCAAATTGAAATGAAAATGAAAATTGTTTTACAGGAATCGCCAGACAGTCGCAGTCAATTCCCCATGAATGAAATGTGAGGAGCTCACACGCTTATGAAGAAAGTGTGCCTTTCTACGGGATTATTGGCATGGCAAACAGAATGACAGACAGCAAATCTGATAGCAAAAGAGAATTAAATATAGAAACAATGCCATTATGAGCTTGAACCGTCACTCGCAGTGTTGTTTTAACTGTGTTGATCACATACCAAAATGTGACAATTTTCACCAGAATCAACCAAGATATGAAACAAATTAATGTCCAAGCAGCCAATATGTAAGTTGTAGAACTGTAATAGTAACAAGAGCGAGCATTATTTTGTGTTTAGTCGGCAAATTCAGTCATAGATAATTTTCAGTACTGTCATGCAAATGATGTTGTGATTGCATAATACACTCGGCCGCCCATTTTAGGCTACTTATAAGACTTCTAACCGTAAATGGGTTCCATTTACGGTTAAATATTTTGAACAAGTTTTCCCCCACGGTGAAGTGATGTGACGTAGGTCAGCTCCCGGCAATAGACAGGAACGACATGAAAAAAATAAACTTCAATTAACTGAAATATAACATTATTTGATTTGATGGGTATTAAAATTCTCTTGAAAATGAGGGATTAACCACTTCTCTAGGGTATCAATTAGTAAAGTTAAGGACAAAAAACGGGTCATGAATTTCTGTGGAATTGCACTGAAAAATATGCACGGCACTGAGACTACTCTATGCCCTGTGACAACAGCCTGATTTTTCACCACGTCCACAAAGCCTCAAAGGGTTTCATGAAATCTACAGTCTCTGCAGAAGAATCATGGCCAGCGTGTTAGATATGCACTGTGTACATAGTGTTCAGCTTAAGGGCAGTGTCAACCCTAGTGCTTTTGTTTTACACGAATTTCTGATTTTTGCACCATTTTTAACATCAACCTGTGTTCTATCGTTATCAACAAAGGTTATCCACTGCAGACAATCCTGAGCTGTATTTTTTTGCCGATTTAAAACAGCTATTTGACCATTTAAAGTCACAAAAACCACATGGTCTTGACGGCGGGAAATTAAGCACATTTCACGCCGTCAGGCACAAGGCACAGCATCGCGTTGCGTGGTGAATTTTTTGCTGCGTAATGAAGCGTGCGCATGGTTTAATGTACTTTTGCGCAAACTCATCTTGGAAAATCAAAAAATAATATCTGAAAATGTAAACAAAGCCCTAATTTAGACCAGATGAATTTCAATTTCTTCTGATTTCTGGAGTTAGAGACAAAAGATGTTTGATTCAATGGTGCATAAAGATGTATTTTGATCACTTGCACAACATACTCAGTTTTGAAGTTCAAAGATAAAGTTATTTGAGAAAGAGACAGCTTGAAATGGCGTGAAAAGTCACTTTTTTACTAAAACACAGATTTTCTCAATGTTCAATTTTCGCAAAATTTGGCAAATTTCAGACAAGATAACTCCAAAAATACAGAAGTAAAAGGTAAGGTTTAACTTTCCTACGATAGCAATCGGTCTTCTCTAGGACGGTTCTCTCAATTTTTCATTTTTCGATTTCTAACTAAAGATATTCTCCAATATATACTCAAATTTTGGAAAAGAAAAGTTAAAAAGTAACGCCTTTTTTGACTTTTTCATTGTTTTCGAAAAGTAAGCTCTATTTTTAAAAAAAAAAAAAGAAAAAAACGTCCCTAGACAAATTTGTCTTTCTAAAAAATAACATAAGAAATCATGAAAATTCAAATTGTTTTTGTTATGCTGTCTGAAAATTTTGGGCAAATCATGTTTTTTAGTATTTTTTTCAAAATACGGAAGCCACCATCGGATTCATCGTCCAATTTTCTTTCTAGAAATGTATACTTTTACATACAATAATCAAATATTTGCAAAATTACAAACCAAAATAGATACTCGGAAACTCGGGGTTGACACTATATCCTTAAGAAACAGCGTTTGTGCATGCATCTCATTTACAGAGCTGCGCAAATACGCCCATGGATACATTACCGCGTTGCTACGTGCATACCAAGTGTTCCACGCTGGGCACGATTTATTTGCGGTAACTGTAGTTGCCATTACCCCCTGTGGGTTTGGGGTTTAAAATGGGCCCGATGTAGCCCTGCATGTCGTAAAAGGCGACTAAAAGGGACAACTCGTCTAATGTTTCATCATGATGCAGTTGTTTTGACAACACTTCCTTCAGAAATATAAGTTTGAACTTTAAGATGTAATTAAAGGTGCTTGTTCCGATTGTCTTTGGGACCCCCCTGATGTACCCAGAAGTAGTATCAATTTTGATATCAGGTGAAAGGCCGTATTTTCCTCATTGTCTTCCTGAAATTTCAGCTTTAAAATCCATTCCATTCTCAAGATACTGACAAAAATGCTGTTTGAATGATTTTCCATGGATCAATATAATTAGCACAGCTAGTGAATATGGCATTGCACTGTGCATTATCGCATCTAGCATCAAAACTGCAAGTTAGTTTCCCACGGTACCTGGTGGCCTGTGTATACAACAAGTGCAGAGATGTAACTTTTCCGGAAATTTCCGG
>JAMKCH010042794.1:0-14425 GCA_023653785.1 Ophioderma brevispina
GGTACATGGAACTCCTCTGCCAAATTCATCTCGGATTAGGGCCAAGTTTGCGCACCCCTGGGAATTTCATAATTCCTTTCCGAATAACTTTTTTCTAAAATTTAAAAAATCAGTTTTACTTGTGTTCTCACTCTGGTATACCACACGTTTTCTAGAAAGGAATTAAATGGCACTATTGCAACGTTTGGGTTTTTGTTGTTTGCCCTACCGACGTCACATGGGGGAATAACTCAAACGGTATGCAGATGTATATCCTTGTTCACTTTAATGATCAAGCTTGTTATAAATGCACTCTATCTCCTCAAGAGGGTACAAGATCGTCTGCTGCCAAGTTCAAACTGCTGCGATGAATCCACTTGGAGAAAGAGAGGGCTCTAACCATCTCAACACAGGTCAGAGGGCTACCGTCACACTATCAGTGATTTGCTAAAGCGAAAATAAACCAATCATCAAAATCTGATTTTTTTGCATGCCCTGTAACAGATAGATATTCTAACAACCCTACAATTCTAACACTAGTAAAGCAACCTAATAAGGCAAAATCAGGTATTTAGTCATTACTGTCCTTAACGGACAGTAAAGGTGTTGGCATTATGAGTTGGTTTCTAAGGGTACGCGCAAGAGCCGACTTTAATAACTCGGAGATGAGCGATTTTAGCGGCGGCAAAAATCATGAGCGATTTTCCACTTCGGCATTTACGCGAAGTTGTAAGCGTTTGCAAACTCGCGTAGAACTTTGATGTTTCTAGGACTAGTCTAAGAACGCGCCCGATTAATTACGCGTCCACCTTTCACGCACCCATTTTTTTTGTTTTGGCTGCGGTCACTAAGGCGTAAAATCGCGAGATGCATCGGTCCCTCTTGTGAAGACGGAAATTTTCCCTCTAAAATGTCCTTTTTCACCGATTTTCAGAAACTAATCCGGTGACCCATTTTTTTATTTCGGTATTTTCAGTATGGGTGCAACTTGACCTAAACATAGTGAAAACCAGAAAAACGTTCGCCCCTTTTTTATCTTTTTGGAGCACTTGTAGTTGCGTACATCACATTTTCCATAGAGTTGCGTGGTAAATTTATGTAACATTTTGAGCAAAAATGTACTTTTGAAAGTCGTTTTTCTCAAAAACGCATATGGTAAGCCATATTTTTTATATCAGATTTGTTATCACACAATGAATGTACTTATATCAAATTTTAAAGAAATTTCTACGGCCCATTTACATCATGATGCCACACCTTAACTGCAACTGTAATTTGAATGGATGTTTTCTTATCTTTGAGCCATGTGTTTTCTCCTTTTCTGTTTTTCTGTCAATTTTAAAGTACAAAGGAATAACTTTATGAATTCTATAGACTTATTCTTTTACTTTTAAGTTTTCCTTATTTCCTGCAAAGTTAAAATGATTTTTCGGCTTTTCGAGGGGAACGCTGAATAGTGTCTTTAATGTCATCGTAATTGTTGCCCTGTGACTACGGGATGTACACCATGATCATTGACTCCCTCCCCAAAGCAAAATAATGACGCTATTGACATAAAGTACATCTGCTCGGTCAGCGAAGGACCAAGCATTTCAATTTTTTTTTAATCTGGAACTGTAGAGCCATTTTGATCATTCCGCGGAAAACACTTCAGGTCTGTAACACGTATAGATATTCCAACATACCCTACAAGTTCTAACAACTGAAAGCAAATAGTGTAAGGATTTTATGTATTTTTGGCATTTTTTTTTGCTAATGATGCTTTTTTGGTATCATTCATTGGATAGAGTAACATCAGTTATTAAAAAATTATTTGGTCGCATTTTTTTTTTTCTGAAACGCGTTTGGGGGCCGCCATCTTGGATTTTCAAAATGGCCCCATTTCAAAGAATTTTTCCCTATATCTTTGGTTCTAAGCAACACTGGAATTCAAATTTGGTGGCTAAACCTATGCTTTCATTAATTACCTGGGAGTTCAAAAATCTGTTAATTAATCTAATGTATCCAAGCTGTGCTTTTAACCCCATCGCCCATGATGGGGGGGGGGGGGGAATCAATCCATTACGGCGCCGTTGCCCATACCTCAAAACCCTTTGAGATTTTTAGTAATAGGTCGTATCATTTCGTGCTTTTTTGGTGTCATTGGATAAGATAGACCTCCATGTAGACAGAACAGTATTGGTCGCATTTTTTTTATCTGAAAAGTGTTTGCGCCATCTTAAATTTTCAAAATGGCTGCTATTTTGACCTATACTTTGGGTTCTGGAGCACCATTGGAAGTCCCATTTGGTGGCCAAACCAGTTTTCAATACTGGGAGTTCAAAATATGATATTCCCATTTCGAACCCAGCTTTCTTGCAACCTCCCTCGCCCATTGTGTGCTGGGCTGTGCTTTGCAACATCCCTCAACCATTGTGGTTCTGGGGGGAGGGTGGCGGCTACATCGGTGTTTTACGGTGACGGGCCGCGTCCTCCGTTAGGTCCCCCTTTGAGATTTTCTATAATCTATAATAGGGTCATGATTTGTTTTGTGGTCAGAAAAACCTATGTGTAAGCTTTTGGTCCCCTCTATCCACCAACAAAATCTAGAAAACTGCGGTTTTTGTCGGGTTTTTGGCTACAAATTTATAAATTACGATTAAACGAACCCAAACAATAAGTTCGAATTCTATAGATGAGGAGGTGACATGGACGTTTTAAAATTTACACTCAATGATAAAGCTATTGGATACTGTAGCTGCATGGGCCTACTCTTCGTACCTCCTAACATGTCAATAACCAGGTTATATCTTCTTCGTTTGTGCGTCATGAGTCATGCAGCTAATTTTGAATTTGTTGGAGCCAGCTCACTGTTGATTGATGGGGTTTGAGAGGTACCCCCCCCCCCCCCCCTGTATCCCCCGGTGGACTACAGGTCAGGCACTCATGAAATGTGATCTGCAGTCCTGTGATGAGAGCCCCACATTGGCAGGCTGAGACGGTTGCAGCCCCCATTAGTGTCATATTTTCCATTGAACGACCGACTTCTGTGCGAAACTTGTTCAAGGTGACCCATTCCGTGCGTGGAAGCTTAAGATTCTACCCAGATGGGATTCTGTCATAGTTGATAGTTTATTGGTCTGGTCTTTGGTATCTAGCCAGGCATTGTTCCATGTCTGTAAGATGTTGAATGAGGAGCGGGAGAGTTTAGCAGCGCGTCGACAGAATGGTTGACAAGAGCACGGTCTCTGTCTGCCAAGTTGTTGTGATTCTTTGTCAGTATTATGCAGCAGAGCCTTGGTCACCAGTTTTGGTGTGTGATGTTCTCTCCGAAGCACTTGCAGTGGCAATGCCTGAAAGCACTGCACCGGTGTCCTGCTTTTTTGTTGGAGCTTATTGCACTATACTGAAGTGGCATATTTAGCAGCGCTTTAGACCAGAGCCAGGGCATTGGTGCGTAGAGTGACTAAGCACCCCATGAAGATCCCGCAAGTCGGCACAGGAGGTTATTCCTCGAAGGATACCTTTTGCACATACTGACTCGAGATGCTGCCGATAAGTAAGCGGCCAATCAAGCTTCACTTCTCAGCTAGGTTGGTGTAGGATGGTGTGGCAGAGGCGCTCCATTTAGGTTTGATTTGGAGTTGGCGATGAGCCCTCTTTGGTGTTAAGAGGATAGGCAGTAGCGGTGACCTAGCTTCACTCAGCTTGATCTCCAGGTCTTGATATAGAGCGTCAAATAGGGCCAGATCTGCCAGTAATGTACTTTCTACTCGTTAGCTTCTGTCCGGTGAAAGAAGGCAGATCTTCGCGTAGCCCTATTGTCTAGATGTTGTTTGAGGTAAGTTGTTTGCTGATAAACAAGTTGAAGAGCGGGGAGCTAATTCCTTAAACCTTTTGGGACTCCGTTCCTAAGACTAACGGCAGTCTACTGCTCTGCCATCACTGTGGCTCAATAACAAAGCTCCGGTTGAAAGCAGTTTACATATTGCCACATAAGCTCGTGAGGTCCACCAATTGATGACGCCTGCCTTAACGACGCTCTCAAGCTCTCCTCATAACATCTGGAGTTTTACATGTGATGGCGTGCTTCCTCCACTGCGAAATCCTGCTTGTTCGTTCATGCAAATGGGATTCAACAACTGGATCTAGACGGGCCAGGGTCAGCTTTCGCAAGTGTTTGAAGGAAGCACACAGTAGACATTGGGCTGTAGTTCTTGGGTTGTCAACATGCTTTGTTTGGTTTGGGGAGTGCGATGATCGTAGCTCTATCCTCCAGATCTGGGGTGTGAAGGACTGGTTGGTAAGGCAACGTGTGTAGAAAACTCCTGGAGCAGTCAAGATATCGGGGGCCCAGTGCCATCAGGAACTCCGCGGGTATATCATCAGGCCCGGGGCTTTTCCAACTATTTAGTTGGTGTGATAGCAGGGGAGACTCATCAGTGAGAAAAGGGTTGGTTTGTGAAAGTGGACTCGTCCAAGCCAGGGGCTCAACGAAGTTTGGTGATCTCTTTTTTAACAGAGGGAGTTCATCTATCAATATCCTTGAAACGACCATTTCCGAGGAGTTGCTCAGCAAGTGTGGGTTGGCAGAAGGACCACAGGACATTTCGTGGTTTGGCCGAAGGATACAGTTACGTTTGAGGAGGAAACATTGTCTTGAGCACAAATATGTGCTTTGTCGATATGTTGAGGCGAGGCACCTTTTTAGGTGGCAAATTGTCGGAGCTTTGGTTTTGCAAAAGTGTCTGCAATTTATGCCACCTGGGCGTAGAAGGGATAACATTCCCACAGCTTGAAATTACTGATGGTGTTTTCATTATTTCCCAGCTCGAGTAAGAGCTGAAACGATGCGAGTTGAAGCCTTCATCGTAACGTTAAAAGCCCCTTCGGGCCAGTACCACATTATTTTACCTGTGATGTCTGTCCAATTACCGAATTAAAGTCCAGGCAATTGAACCATCTCTTGACGCAATTGATCATACGTTGAAGCGCACGGTATGCGGGTTGAATCTGTAACCTAGGACTACCCATGTTTCTACCATGACGGAAGTCTGCTAACTGTGAATCACACCGACAGTGTCCTGGATGAAGAAGTACACTTTGTTACCAGGGGGATTCTTTTCAACTATTCTAGGGCAAGAATGCGCAGCAACTGAATCGACCTCCTCATGTGCCTTCACACGTGGTAGCTTGATATTCCATGGAGTTTGTTATGACATTACTCTGCGGTGTAGCAATAGTAGAAGTTATTACTGGTTTCGTGCATAGCTTGACTAGTTTGTCAGCTAGATACAGAGTAAGGCCAGCCTGTGCTTTGCCTTATAGCAGGTAAGTTTGAATCGTTCGTAACCGGAGTGATTCTTTCAACACATTATTCCATAGTAAAGTGTAGTATCTAATAATCATGAGAATTTTTGCCATATGTCATAAAAAGATTAATATCCACTAGGTGTACTTGTCCAGCTCGGCATATACTTTTACCCCTTGCTTCGTTCTCTTGAGGCTTTGAGCGTCTTAAACTTGCCGGCCATCTATAAAAAAGAAACCTTTGGAAATGGCGGCCATTTTGAAATCAAGATGGCGCCACCAACGCTTTTCAGAAAAAAAATGCGACTAATACTTTTTCTGATGATGGATGTCTACTCTATCCCATGACACACACACAAAAAACCCATCCAATCATACGACCCTTCTTATAGAAAAATCTCAAAGAGGACTGGGTAGATGGCAGGGGACTTAACTACCAATCACCCCACCCCCCCCAGGGTGAGGTTGTTGCAAGCACACATTGTTTTAGGCATGTTATGTTTTGGTCATCAAATTTGAATTTCCAATGTTGTTCAGAACCAAAGGTATAGGGCAAATCCTTGGAATGGCGGACCTTTGAAATTCAAGATGGCGCCAAACACTTTTCAGAAAAAAAAAAAATGAACCATACTTGCTGATAATTGATGTGTACTCTAGACAATGACAGAAACCAAAAAAGAATCCAAAGCATACGAACCTTATTATAGAACATCCAAAGAGGGGACTGGGGTAGAGGGCAGCGGCTTAATGCCTCCCCCCCCACCCCCAAGGGTGAGGGGGTGTTTGCAAAGATCAGCTTTGTTAGACTAGGTGAATTATCATTTTTTTAAATCCCAGGTCGGTGAAAACAATAGGTTTGGCCAGCCAAACTTTTCCGGGGGGGGTACTTCCAATGTTGTCAGAACCAAAGTTATAGGGCAAACTTGGGGCCCAATGGCGGCCATTTTGAAATTCAAGATGGCGGCCCAAAACGCTTTTCAGAAAAAAAAAAAATGGACAATACTTTTTTGATAACTGGCATGTCTACTCTATCCAATGGACACATTAAAAACGAATCATTCCTTAGCAAACAAAAATGCACAAGTTTAAAATTGCCACATAACAGACTTACACTACAACCTAATAAGGAAAAAAGCAGGTATTTAGTCATTAAGCCTTCGGACACTTAAATACAAAGCTGCAACATGTAATTGAGATGGAGGTTCTTATATTGAGCCATGTGTTTCTTCCTTTTCTGTCAATTTTAAAGTAGCAAAGAATAACTTTATGAATTCTATAGATTATTCTTCACTTTTAAGTATTCCTGCAAATTTAAATATTTCGGCTTTTCAGTGAATCGCTGGATGTCTTTAATGTCATCTCAATTTTTTTCCCTGTGACAAACACGGGTGTACACAAGATCATTGACTCCAGCAAATAATGACCGGATTATTGATAAGTAAATGTGCTCGGTAGGCAGAGGACCAAGCACTTCAGATTTTTTTTATCTGGAATGTAGAGGGCCATTGTATATTCCATGCAGCTTGAAAACACTTCCGGTCTATATCACACCCCCATTTAGATGAAGCTATTGTTTTTCACGTGGAACACAAACTACCTGCCCTCGTTCATCATGTCCGACTATAAATAAAATTGAGCTTTCTAGTGTGTCATTAAACTAAGCTGAGATTATTAAACAAAAGGCACTATTTTTAAATGATCTCAGCAATGTATGGTTAACATGTTGCATCGTATTCATATATAAGTCGCTGGACCGTTTAAGTTGTTTTCTTCTAAAAATTGGTAAATTGAATAGATTGTCATAAAATTTTTTAATAAAATACTTTTAAAATTTTAAAAATTATTTCCGAAAAAACTATGTACTTCCAGGTGGGCGCCCACCTTTGTAATGTGGCGGAATGATACACTATAGCCCTGGGATGACAGGCAAGCCGGGCAGGCAGTCAACCGAAAATGATGAACATAACATCAGTTACTCAACAACACGTATCCTCTGAGCTCAGACTTTTCGAGTTGGGCCGATACACCCGTGCCTTTCTGATTTTTCTCTTCTTGGAGTCGATTCCCTCTTTAACTTGGAGGTTGCGGTTATTCGCCATCACTGGAACCCTCCTGTAAACGTAGGGAGAAAGTGCTTTGCTGTTAAAGTCGGTGAAGTAATCTCACCTTACTTGACCGAGCAATATTTCGCCGCTTTCATGAACGCCAACGAAATCAAAAGTGGAGAGTCGCCAGAAAAAAACATAAACAAATAAGAGCTGGCTAGATTCTGCCCGATAAAATATGCGTAGATGTCGTTGTGTATTCACCTTTTGCCCATTACAAACAAAATCCTGAAAGTGAAAAATTTGCAGTTGTACTTGTTTGCACCACCCACGTTTGACCAGCCATTTTCCAATACTGCGCTTGCGCACTCTTACGTAGTTTACTTTCTCATGAATTATTCATGACCCAAAACCCCTCCACGTTCTGAGCACGTATGATGTTCAGTCCTCAAATAGCAGCACAGTGTAACGGCCGTGCGTACTTTTAGTATATTAGAGGACTGAAGGATTCAGTCTATGACGCACCATTGAGATGAATTTACTTGGGCATCCAAACTTGGCCATGATTTTTCAAAATCGCGACTGCAATTACTTTTGTAAGTGTTAGTCTACCCGGCACCTGGCACCATATCAATATCTCGAAACAGGTCTACAGAGAAAAATACCTATGCAATAGCAATTGTGTAAAGTAATGCCTGCATGCTTTTGAAAAAAATCATGCCCCATTTTTTCAAAAAATCATGCCCCATGGCCTATTGCATTTAATGCAATAGGCCATGGCCAAAGGGGGAAAATCTCGGAAAGAGTTCCATATGTACCCCCTCTTTGAAATTGTAGGAGAAACAAATTCTTTTGTATTTATGGCCTTACACTAATGAATACCCTAACCCTAAGGCCAAAAATAAAAAAGAATTTGTTACATGCAAAACTTTAAAGAGGGGTACATGGAACTCCTGCCAAAATCTCGGATTAGGGCCAAGGTTGCGCACCCCTGGGAAGTTCATAATTCTTCCGAAATAATTTTTCTAAAATTATAAAAATCAGTTTTACGTGTGTTCTCACGTCTGGTATACCCACGTTTTCTAGAAAAGGAATTAAATGCACTATTGCAACGTTTGGGTTTTTGTTGTTTGCCCTAACGTCACATGGGGGAATAACTCAAACGGTAGAGATGTATTATCTTTGTTCAACTTTAATGATCAAGCTTGTTGTAAATGCACGTCTACTCCTCAAGAGGGTACAAGATCGTCTGCTGCCAAGTTCAAACTGCTGCGATGAATCCACTTGGAGAAGGAGAGGGCGCTAAACCATCTCAAACACAAGGCCAGAGGGCTACCGTCACACTATCAGTGATTTGCTAAAGCAGAAAATAAAACAAATCATCAAAAATCTGATTTTTGCATGCCTGTAACAAGTATAGATATTCTAACATACCCTACAAGTTCTAACACTGAAAGCAACCTAATAAGGACAAAATCAGGTATTTTAGTCATTACTGTCCTTACGGACACTTAAGGGGTTGGCATTATGATTTGGTTTCTAAGGAGTACGCGCAAGCCGACTTTAATAAACTCGGAGATGAGCGATTTTAGCGGCGCAAAAATTCATGAGCGATTTTCCACTTCTGCATTTACGCGAATTTGTAAAGCGTTTGCAAAATCGCGTAGAACTTTGATGTTGCTAGGACTAGTCTAAGAACGCGCCTGATTAATTACGCGTCTCACCTTTCACGCACCCATTTTTTTGTTTTGCTGCGTGACATATAGGCGTAAAATAACGCGAGATGCATCGTCTCTAGTGAAGACGGAAATTTCCCTCTAAAAATGTCCTTTTTCAACGATTTTCAGGAAAACTAATCCGGTGACACCATTTTTTTATTTCGGTATTTTCAAGTATGCAACTTTGACCTAAACATATGTGAAAACCAGAAAAACGTTCGGCCCCTTTGTTATCTTTTTGGAGCACTTTAGTATCGGTAAATCACATTTTCCCATAGAGTTGCGTGGTAAATAATGTAAATTTTGAGCAAAAATGTACTTTTTGAAAGTCTTTTTTCTCAAAAACGAATATGGTAAGCCATATTTTTTATATCAGATTTGTTATCAGCACAAATGAATGTACTATATATCAAATTTTAAAGAAATTCGACGGCCCATTTAAATCATGATGCCAACACCTTAACTGCAACATGTAATTGAATGGAGGTTTCTTATCTTTGAGCCATGTTTTTCTTCCTTTTCTGTCAATTTTAAAGTAGCAAAGAATAACTTTATGAATTCTATAGACTTATTCTT
Organism: Ophioderma brevispina; assembly: GCA_023653785.1. NCBI lineage: Eukaryota > Metazoa > Echinodermata > Ophiuroidea > Amphilepidida > Ophiodermatidae > Ophioderma > Ophioderma brevispina. The sequence continues at coordinate 9,608 of JAMKCH010042794.1, forward strand.
TACTTTTAAGTTATTCCTGCAAATTTAAAATATTTCGGCTTTTTCGAGTGAATCGCTGATAGTGTCTTTAAATGTCATCTCAATTGTTTGCCCTGTGACCAACGGGTGTACACCATGATTCATTGACTCCAGCAAATAATGACGCTATTGATAAGTACATCTGCTCGGTAAGCAGAGGACCAAGCACTTCAGATTTTTTTTATCTGGAACTGTAGAGCCATTGTTATTATCCATGCAGCTGAAAACACTTCAGGTCTGTAACAAGTATAGATATTCCAACATACCCTACAAGTTCTAACACTGAAAGCAACCTAATAAGGACAAAATCAGGTATTTTAGTCATTACTGCCCTTACGGACACTTAACTGCAACATGTAATTGAATGGAGGTTTCTTATCTTTGAGCCATGTTTTTCTTCCTTTTCTGTCAATTTTAAAGTAGCAAAGAATAACTTTATGAATTCTATAGACTTATTCTTCACTTTTAAGTTATTCCTGCAAATTTAAAATATTTCGGCTTTTTCGAGTGAATCGCTGATAGTGTCTTTAAATGTCATCTCAATTTTTTGCCCTGTGACCAACGGGTGTACACCATGATTCATTGACTCCAGCAAATAATGACGCTATTGATAAGTAAATTTGCTCGGTAAGCAGAGGACCAAGCACTTCAGATTTTTTTTATCTGGAACTGTAGAGCCATTGTTATTATCCATGCAGCTGAAAACACTTCAGGTCTTATATCACCACCCCCATTTAGATTAAGCTATTTTTTTTCACGTGGAACACAAACTACCTGGCCTCTTTCATCATGTTCACGAATAAATAAACATTGAGCTTCTAGTGTGTTCATTAAACTAAGCTGAGATTCTTAACAAAAGGCACTATTTTTAAAAATGATCTCAGCAATGTATGGTACCATGTTGCATCGTATTGCATATATAAGTCGCTGACCTTTTACGTTTGTTTTCTTCTAAAAACTTGGTAAATTGAATAGAATTGTGAATACACACGTAGAACTGATTTTTAAAATTTTTAAAAATTTATTTCAGAAAAACTATGTACTTCCCAGGGGTGCGCCACCTTTGTAATGCTGCGAATGATATCACTATAGCCCCGGGCTGACAGGCAAGCCGGGCAGGCAAGTCAACCTAAAATGATGAACATAACATCAGTTACTCATACAACCCGATATCCTCTGATGCTCAGACTTTCTAGTTTGGTCCGATACACCCGTGCCTTCTTATTTTTTCTCTCCGGAGTCGATCCCTCTTTAACCTTTGGAGGTTGCGGTTATTCGCCATCACTGGAACCCTCCTGTAAACGTAGGGAGAAAGTGCTTTGCTGTTAAGTCGGTGAAGTAATCTCACCTTACTTGACCGAGCAATATTTTTCCGCTTCCACGAACGCCAACGAATCAAAAGTGGAGATTCGCCAGAAAAAAATATAACAAATAGAGCTGGCTAGATTCTGCCCGATAAATATGCGTAGATGTCGTTTTGTATTCACTCTCGTTTTAAAGGAAAAAAAAATGTTCTTCTATTTTCAACACTTTTCAGCATTGATTTGATAAGTGTGCAAACCTGGGAATACATATACGTGTACAGTGGATATATTGACTCGTTATACTTTGCTTGTCATCCGCAGTGGATCAGCGGTAGGTAGCACGTGGTGTGGACGAAGGTTAGAGCTAATGGTTTACGCACTGGATCAACTTAGCACAATATCTGATGATACCATCCGATTGGCTTGGATACTATACCAAACGCCTGCCTCAATACAAATACATGTATATATATTTCATTCTTCAAAACAGATTTCACCACTCCTGGATTGCATAGATTGTCTCGAATGCGTAATAGCGGTAGAGCTGTAAATCTTTGAACCGTGCGCGTGTGCTCTACTTCCAGTGATTGAAAGTTGTGAAATATAAATGAAGTAAAATCAACCAATTGCTGGATGTGATACTTGCTGCTTTTAATAAGTCTTCCACGTTGTGCTTTTGGACAGATTTATCTCTTTAGGATTGTGCTGGTATAAACACACCAAAAAGTGCCTACCACTATCGCGCAAATGATTTTGAGTACAATAATGCTTCGCTACGTCTGTTGGAATATCTGATATGCACATCAGTGTGTACATTAATAACTCTCATATTACATACGTACAACATGGACTCCTTTCGATTATTTAAAAGAAATAGGATATACTGCTGGTGTGTGTGCACTTGAGATATTCAAAGATTGAGCCTCTACTATATTTGTGTACACATTATTTGTACGAGAGGAGAAGAATTACAGAGACATTCCCGGTACATATACCATACCGGATGTTTGTTAGATATGGTCTGTCGCATCAAAAGATCTATCAGTCGCTTTGTAGATGGAATTTTGTTTGATAATGGAGTATCTATCGTATCTATTATAGATAATATTCATCTGTCTATGTTTACTACTACTTGGATCCGTCACGAAAAAGTCAAAAAAGTCTACTCTGCTATCTTATGTGAGACATCTACAGGTGGTCTGGATTCTGATTTGGAATTCTAAAGGAATATATATCTGGAATATATTTTAGTACAATCAAACTTCTCTGATCAATGTGGAATCAATAAAAGGGAATATTGCTTCTTCAACATTCGGATGTGAATACTAAGTTCGATGGCTTATGGTGTCTGCAGAGCTATGCTTGTGTGAATTTGAGAAAAAGTTCAAAAAGTTTTTTTTCTTTTGTTTGCCGTATTGGAGATACCACTCTTCGCCTTACCGCCACATCTTACTTCATATGGGGTTCTCTCCAAATTGAAAATATCATGACCCCTATTAGAGGTCATATTCCAGCCAATCTATGTATATTTCTAGCACAGGATCGCACGTCAATCCAAGATGAATCAGGTCACCGGAACCGGAGTAGCGGAGAGGAGTGGCGTATAGACAATGGAAAGAAATCTTCAGTAGCAATGTACATGAGCCTGAACCAGCAACCTTATTCATGGCAACTCTTCAAGCCGAGAGAGGGCGTGTTCAAGTGCAACTAAATGGGGTACGTGATTATGTACTAGTATTCATAGTCATTAAGGGAACAGAATTTAGACTGGTCAACGAATGACCATCTTTTTTAGAAAGGCAAACTGCTATGTACAACAGAAATAATTCTAAAAACTTAAAGTTCCTCCAATCTAATTTGAAGATTTTCAATTTGTTCCTTTTTTAAATCTAAGAGAATAATAACAGTAACTTTTTACACACCACACACACACGCATGACTTTTTATGCCTTGTGGGACCTTGCAGCAGTTTTTCTTGACACCATAAACAATGGATATACTACTATATAAGTAATTAGGGCTTTGGGGTATGGGGATTCCGACGGATAATATATTATCATTTTCAAACCAGTTACTTAGAACTACTCTCTTAAACTGTCTTTTTGGGTGACGAGCAAGTAATTTAAAACAGAATAAACCCCAATACTATATTGGGGTTTAGGGCGCACACCAGTAAATAACTGCCCGATTGAAAATACCACGCAAATATACCTTTTAAAGCGAGATTTCGAACTCCAGCGGCAATATTTGGCCATAGCAATATATCAATGGATTGCCAATCGATGAAACTTTAACATAATGTTCAAGTATGGGGGGTCTCCGATTCGTTTTTTTCCTAATACGAACCAATACGACCGTGCCATTTTTCCACCTGCTTTTCGAGCCTGTAAACTCATTTACGACTTACGAACACGGGCCGCATTTAACGGCGGTACGCCCATTTTCATACACCGAGGGCCTACTCTTCTCCGTGAAAATCAAATTTTTTAATGGTTTAACGTATCCAATGTGTTAAAGCACACATTTACCTTTTTATTTGAAACATAATATGGCACTACAGCTCTTCACAAACTCGCACATGACCGTTAAACATCTCACAATTAGCTGTGTTTTTTACCTGGAAGTAAACCATTACATGAATTGCTTGGTGGATTATGTTTTGCGCCCTTTGAACACACATGAAATTTACCGATTTCTACCAAAACATATAGCTCATTTTAAAATGATTATTTTGCACTTTGTGTGAAATTTCAGCGATGTACTACTGTCCGTTCGCAAAATATGCGATTGTGTTTTAAAAGCCTACTTGATATCCGACGTGGCATTTTTTTCCGACAAAGCACTAGCGTATCCGCGGCGGCATATGCACGCTCCATGAGCCGAATAAAAGGGCAAAGTGTTATTTTTTCGGCCGGATTAAAAATTGAACACTACCACCTAAAAGACAGTGAAATTGTACAATTTATACCTATAGTCGTAAATATAAAATAAAATGTAATAAACCTCAATCCTAAGATATCATTTATTTTTCTAAATAAAATATAAAAATAAATTTCACACCATGTTAGAAATCTACTTTAGCAATTATGTTCAAGCTTAATCTTTCTGCTACGTACGTACGCAGCATATTTAACATAAAACCATAGAAAGTACACTCTCAAAGAGAAAAGTTGACCTAGAACCTTATTTTGTTCCATTAATAGACCTTCTTTCAAATAGGTTCTATAAGAAGCGGAAAAAAAAAAATTAAAGGTCTGCAACCAAAAACACTTTTGTAACCATTTTGAGTGAGGTTCATAAGAATAAAGATTCGAAGACGAACTTTTCTATTTAGAGTGTAGGCCCTATCAAACAAGAAATTATGAAGTCACCCATCCTCTATTGGAAAACTCAATTTTTGCGAGAGAGGCGTGGATGGGGGTGCATGCGAGGGAGGACTCCTATATGAAATGGGTGTTAGTCCCTGATGATGTCATTCAACTTTAAAATAATGCTT
>JAMKCH010042795.1:0-13057 GCA_023653785.1 Ophioderma brevispina
CTTTCCTCCAAAGCAAGTAACGGATCTTTTTTCAATATTTTTTGCAATTACAACTGTTAATCGAATTGATGTTTTAAATTGAAACATTTAAAAATTTGTCATTTTTAAATGATTTAAAAAATAATGCAGACTTATTTACTTTTGTTTATTCTTGTTACTTGCAATTGTCAGCACCCCCCTCAATTAACATTAATATGAATGGAACTCTGTTGTTTACGGCAATCTTTTGGATTGATTCCATTTAAGACAGACTATCAGTGATTTGCTAAATCAGCAATCGAAAAAATCATCAAAAAATCAGATTTTTGCATGTTGTAACAAGTACCAGGTATCCTAAACATACCTGCAACGATAAGACCAGAAGTAACCTAATAAGGACAGAATCTGAGATTTTGTCATTACTGTCCGAACGGACACTTACTACAACACGTAATTGATGGATAATCTAGCTTGGAACACCTGCCGGTGTTTATTCCTTTTCTGTCAAATTTCTCAACATCTGAAAAGGTAACTTATGAGTATTCTACAGACTCATCCCTTCCACTTATAAGCTATTCCTGCAAATTTCAAATATTTTTTTTTTCAAATCACTGAATAGTGTCTTTAATTTATGGGGTGAAGGGTTTGTTGCCCTTTCGTGTAAATACTCACGGGACGAACACAAAAGCGCTATAAAAACAAATGCCTACAATGCGCTGTGCTGTTCTGCAGTTGACCTCTTACCGGCACATTTGGATTCTTAATATGAATTATTTTAAAGGGTCGCCTGGGTTTATAGCATTGATTTTTCGTAATTTCTCGACAATGATTGATAGACGGATTTATTTACACTTCTTTAAAAAGGGATATGTTGTTTACCTGGATGGTTAGTTTAGGAATGTGTGGAGTTGTGCAAGGGAAAAATACGTCCTTTTAATATGAAAGGGGAATGGTGTATAAGAGTTGTGTGAAGATCAGTTATGCTGTTATGGGACAAGACTGGTGTCTGAGTGAAAATTAGATTGGGATTTTGAGATGACAGAGAGAGCAAGATGAAGCGATTTGGGGTGTGAAGTGATGGAACATTATTAGCCTGAGGACTTGATGCAGATGTTGGGGGGGGTTTTGGATGAGGCGTGGACCGTTTTGGCGAAGGCGATATAATGTATACTGTGTGTATGGTGCATGTGTTGAGGAAGGATAGGAGCATGTGTTAAGAAGGGCGTTTGAGGTCGAGGTGGGAGATTTGAGGAAGGACGTCCAAAGAAGACTGGAAGAAACAAGTGGAGGATAGAGTAGGAGGGTTGGGTTGAGTTGAATGTAGGATTCATTGAACGGGTTGAAATTAGGAAGAGTCAGGTCGGTTTCTGCAAAATGTGAGGTGAATCCGGCACCCCCGTTGACGGGCAAAACCGGATTAAACTTTGGTTTATGTAGTAGAACCTGGACCCTCTAGTTACGTAATTACATGGGATTCGGTAACATTTTCCGATGGCGGATTTGGTGCGGAAATACTAATTTTTCGGTGCGTCAGAAAAACGCGGAATAGGCCCGAAAATCGCGCGCAGGAAATCGGGTTTTCTAAACCGGATTCTCCCAGACCCTACCTTACCTTTACGAAGCCGGTATTCTGAACGAGAACAATTAGTGAATTGATGACATTTACAATGGAAATTTATGTGCTCTTCAAAATTCCTGTTAGCAAATACTTTTTTATGTCTTGAGGCGGCAGTAATACTTTTGCAGTTAGCTATATGTCAAATTGTCGATATAACATGCCGAAAATTCAGGGAAATACGTACTGACAATGACATACACTACAGTCCAATGACATGACAGTCTCACGTTGATCAATGGTCGCTTCTGCTTTTGTTTTACCATCCGGGATTACGTGTCAAAATCGAATTTGAAATGTGTGCGCATCGTTGTGGAATCATATTGTTTTGCTGTGCAGGTTAAAATTAGCATAGAGGTACGTTGGCACACCGAAGTGGTGATACCCTAGTCTAGCCCGATTCATCTTGCCTCTTCCAACACAGTGGGTCACTTTGTGTTTTTATCGTATAATCATTTTTTACCATAGGCCAACCTGTTCGAGGCAAGATGGCCCTACCCATCTTATCTGTGAGGTTGTGGACTGGCCTCGCGACTCATTTTTCGCATCCCATTTAACTATTTATGCACTGTAAATACAACCTAGATTACCATGACCGCATCTCTTATCTTTCTTCTTGCAAGGTGTGTCGTTTATCCCAAATCATTTGGGGATTGAAGAAATTTGACATTTAAAATTGTGAAAATCACCTTAGTGCAAACTTTAAACACATCACGGCTGTTTTAGTACCACGGTAACGTTAACTGCAATGACATCATGGACCACTGGATGCGCTACCAAGTCATAAACACAATTAATTCTCTCTCATTCTTTGAATCATTACATTCACTTCATTCATCTCACCCTACTCAACATTGTAAAATTGTCAAAAAAAAAAAAATAGTTCCTGTAAATATATTACAAAATGTTCTGGTTATATAATTGTAGTAAATTGGCGGTTTTTTTGTAAAAGGAAGATAAAATCAAACCGCCTTTCTATTTCTTCCAATAATTGTTCTCTTGATTTCATGTTGATTGTTGTTGAATATTCCAATCAATATTTTGGTGGTTTTAATTATGCTTCTTTAATTATGTTTCCATGATTTCCATTTCTGACCGTTTTATTGATTATAAGTTTAAAGGTACCATGTCTACTGATGTGGATGCTCATACATAATATTTCTTTCAAGAATTCGTTTCCAGTCTAATGATGATGGTCAATGGTGATTATTGTTCTCATGTGTCCCTATTGACTCTAGTGATATCTCAATGTATAGTAACTGAATCTATTTCTCTTTGTGATACGCATCAAAGCCAAATACAACCAATTATGGCATGGTAAACCTGTCTGTTTTTATACTTCAATGCTCGTAGCATTAAAATAAGCTTGTAGTTCATGCTCTTGTGTATTTAGAAACTCCAGAATATTTTGCCATAACTGAATCTGGCTTGAATGATTCTTTTAATGCTGGTGAATTTTCCCATCTGAATACAGTGTTTTTTTTTTCGCAATGATAGGATACACATGGTGGTGGGGTTGCTTTTTGGGTATTAGATGCAATCTGAATCCTGTTTTGGGCTGCTGAGTTTTTATCTAATGAACTTAATTGTCAATGGGCTGAGTTTAATACAACTCGGGGTAAATGCTTGTTTGGAGTTTATTATAGGCACCTTCGCAGAACAAAACGTTTTGGATATTTTGGATGAAAATCTTAGCAAAATACAAGGTCATCTCTAATCTTATAATCTTTGTTCACTTGTTGGTGATTTAACATCCACATTGATTGGTTAGTGAGATGCAAGTAACAAAAGCTGCTCTTCAAAGGTTTCTTCTGGATCCCCTGTATGCAAATGGCTTCACTCATGGTTTTCAAAGAGCCTACTTATAGGACTCTTGATGGTATTGACCACTTCCTTGATTTGGTATTTGTTTCTGATCCTGTTCCTTTGTACTTCTTGTAATTCCTTATAATCTTGCATGGTTGTGATCTTCAGCTTTTTTCACTCCTTTTGAATACAAGTCATATTAATGTAAGCCCATCACTAAGTCTTGTTACTGCTGTCTGAATAGGGCAGATTTTGATAAAATGAAGCAATCTCTTAATGGTTTTGGGTCGCTATGTTTTTGGGATAATGATTTTGATATCTGTTTGGATTAATGTGTGAGCAATGTTATTAAGGACCGTATTGTAATCACTCTGACCTAGAAAAAATGTTTCCAGTTCAAGTCCGCCATGGATAATCAGGATATCAAAAACTGTGTACTAAAAAGAAGTTACTTTATAAGAGAGCTAAGAAAAGTAATCCTGATGGTTGCCAATGGCAAACAATTTTAAAGACTGTATATAAGGTTAAGGCTTTATTAGGAAGTCACAGGTGCCTATACTTATGATATTTCTGCAATGCCAAGTGTAATCCTAAGAAGTTTTTGGTCTTATGTCGACATCTAAAGAATGCTCTGGATAACACTTCTTTGACCATTCAATGAACATTATTAGTATCCTGCTGACATTGCTGCTGCTGCTTTAAACACACTTTTTTCAAGTAAATTTGATGGTATGTACAATCCCCTTGATCTTAACTCTTTCCTGATCACAGTTACTTCTCATGGTGCACCTCATCTGTGTTTTAACCTTTTTTTAACAGTTGATGAAGTTTAGAACCTCGTGAAAAACTTGATGCTTCTAATCTCCTGGACCTGATGAAATTCTTCCATTTTCTTGCAATCATGTTGTAATGAGCTTGCACCTGTAGTGTGTGATTGTTTAATTCTTTATTCGAAAGGTGAATTCCAAGGCTTGGAAAGAAGCTAAATGTTGTTCCTGTTTATAAAGGTTGAATAAGGCCAAGGTTATGTAGGTAGTTCCCGTCCTGTCTCACTGACTAAGTATTTTGGTGAAGGTAATTGAGAAGTTAATTCTGTTCGTATTATGAATTATGTGGATAACATAATATTTTGGTCAGATAACCAGTAATGGTTTTCGCAGTGGGAGAAATGCGAGCAAATGTGGTTAAACTCTTCAATCTCCTTAGCAAATCACTTGATGACGTAATGTAATCTTGTAGATGGTAGTTTTCTGGATTTCATCTCTGCATTTGATAAAGTAGACCACAACATTCTACTCTCAAAACTCCATTCATCATTGGGGTATCGAGGTTTTCTTCTTTCAGTGGAATTCAAAACTTGCTCTCAGAGCCGAAAGCAGCGAGTTGTGTTCAAGGGTGCAGTTTCACAGTGGAGTTTTCTGTAAACCTCAGGTGTTCCCCAGGGCTCTGTTCTTGGTCCCTATGTTCTTTCTACTTTTTGTCAATGATTTAAATGATGTTGTTCTCTCCTCTCTTTCAGTTTGCACGATGATCACACAATATTCGTCCTATTTTAGGGAAAGTGATCATGATGTTTTCAGAATGATATTCACAACATATGTAATGGACGATCTTAATAGTTTCCTCTCATCTTTCTTAATGCTCTGTTATGCATATGACTAATCTAAGTTCCTGATTATTGTGACAATTACACAATTGGCTGAGGAGTAAACTTACTGGAGTTAACAATTTCAAATTACTTGGTTGTCACTTTCACTGGGATCTTCCTTTGACCTCTTCATATAGCTGCAATTTCAGGTAAGGTCAAACTGTCTGGCTTCATCATCAGATTGACAAGAAATGTCTTCTAATGCCACTGATTAACCTCTACAAAGCTCTCATCGTTGCCCCATATTATTTACTGTGCATGTGTTTGGCACCTCATCAAAGACTCATTTGGATAATTAGAGAAAGGTGCAACGGAAAAATTAACCTACTTTATTTTTCAAGCATCGCCAAAGGCGGACGCTCGCCCACCTTACTTGCAGACTTCTTGATTTGAATCTAGTCAGGCTTGAAGATGCTTTCAAAATTCCAGGCTTTTTCTGGTGTTTAAGATTTACATGATTTGACCCCTGCTTCTTTGATTCTTGATTCAACCATAGCAAATTGCAGAATACTAGGCTTTTGCACCAATCTGCAAGGACTTTCTCTTCTTTCTTCAATTCTATGTTTATATTCACTTCCACGTCTCTGGAATGAAATCCCCTCTGATTTGCGTGTTGTCAATTAATCTTCATAACTTTAAAGCAGGCTGTAAATCAAACTTTTTAAGTTTGTAAATGAATGTTGATGAAATAATGGTGTGTTTTGGTAACATTGTTCCTTTTGGAAACCAATTTGATCTGACAGGGTAATTGTTGTTTCTTTCTCAGTCCGTTTATCATTGATTAACTTTTCCACTGTGCATGACATTTGCCTTGCCTATTCTTTTGGTTTCCAAAATTATAAGTGGTTTAATTTCAGTTATTTTTATTATATAAATAGTTTTTTTGTTTTTCTCTTTGGATATGAGAGCACTTTGTGATCGGGTTTTTTGCCACCCTTCTCTTATCCCGAATTACTGCTTTTTTGCATTGTCAATTTTTTGAATGTACATAATTTATTTTCTGTTTATGTGATTTGCAGTAATTCAAATAAATACTTATTATTCAAATAAATATTATTATTAACCCTAGCCTAGCGCCGCCATTGCCATGCCATGAATGCCCATTTTGTTTTTTTCCCAGAAATTTGAACAATAGAGTATACTCTAATAATACATCTTTCTAGATTCTTTGAGGTATTAACGTAACACTTGATTACTAAAAATCTGTTACTGATAAAATTCACTGCTTCTCTTGTCCATGTGATTTTACACTTCTGACTGAGATCTGCCAATTGATGCGAAACCTCTGATGTCATTGTCTTAGCACAGTTAGGTTGCTCGGTGACCGTTTCATGCTGCCCTGCTTGTTGTACTCTGCAATATTTGCAACCACGTAAGCTCAACCGAGGTGATAAACGAACATGAAATTGCCAACGGGTATAGGCAACTGTCACATCAAAGTCGGTACCGGTAACGTCACGCAAGCGTACCGACTGGAGCGAACCGTTGTTGATTGTTTTTTAAATAAAAATTACATCCCTATGTCTGAAGATTTAATTACCACATCTCACCAGTGTGGGCTCCTCAACCTGCACATCACTTGGCAATTTTTTAATTATAAACTACAGGGCTGGAAACTGTCACATTTAACCAGGAATATACTCAAATGCCGCTCCCAAATTTTGCAAATTTTGCTTCATTCTTTATTTAAAGAAAAATTTCCCTCCAAATGCAAAATTTCCCACAAACAGGGTTCCTGATTCCCTACCTTTTTCAGGCTGATACACTAGAATGCCTATTTTCTAAAGTAGTTTTTGTTTTTATTTATTCAACAAGTTGCAACAATCTCACTGTAACTGCTACCAATTGACTCCTCAACATGGGCCCCATCCAACCTACCAGAGTACCACCTATGCTTAGAGGCCGATGACTGGCCACTCAGAGTCTCACCAAAAAGTTTGATTCCTGAGCAACAGCTCACAAGCCAGCTGGACTGACCCTCCTATTATGGAGCTAATGTGAACGTGACCAACTTGATGAGTGTTTTTACCCGCGCGCGCAGGCTGTTAAATGGGTCCATTGTAATTGACGAGGTTACATGTCAAGGAGATTTTTTAGCATGCCCAGGTTAATCATTGATTACCATGAAGTTTAGTTGATATGATTTTCCATGTACTTGTACATATCGACAGGTCACTGTTGGTCGCGTGCACCCCCTTAAAGGCTCGTATTGTCACAAAGAACTAGTCTTTTTGGCTGTGAACTCTTAGTCCAGGACCAAGTCCAACTACAAAGGACCTTTTCAATTTTTAAAAAGTTTAATAAGAGTGCATAATAACCACAGGGGAAGAGTGGTGCCCCCTGCACAAACCCTTGTCCCCCATCAGCCCCCAATAAACTGACTGTTTGGTACTGTGTCTATGGATAAGGACCCAATTCGCGACCCCTCAGAATGCCGCGCACCCCTTTTCCCCCCCCCATTTGCAAAGGTCTAGTTTAAGCCCACTGAAAATATAATTGAAAGAGAATACTTTTCACTTCTTGTAGGCGGCACCTCCCATACTACCCGGATCCATGTATACCCCACCCCCCCCCCCCCGGTCCATAGGCACTAACAATCTGATCTCCATGGACAACGAGATAAAGATGCTTGCATAAGACAATTGGTTACGCATATCGGCGAAGTAACTGATTTCTGCGGCATTATTGTTTAATTATACCTTTACATACAGACGCTGGGATGTCAAGTGTCAAAGTTTGCACATTTTTATTTGAACTGATAAAATGTCATCACAATTTCTTGTTCCTACATATCATGGACCAGTAGATATACGTCATGCAGCATTGAACCGGCAAATAATAGTGGCACTGTTGAATATCCATTAAATCTGGCTCGGTAAATGCACTACAATTACTTTTTCACAACTGTATATGTCAGAACAATGCCTCTGTACTTCCAGATAAAAAGGATTTCAGGTTCTCATCACCAGATTAAGATGAGCTATCTTTTTTTTATTACATGACGCAAAGCCCAAGATACCGGCCTCTTACTTTGCCACGAATAAAGAAATCTAGGCTTCTACATAGGCGTTTCAATTCAACTTTGCCCATATTTGCATCATTTTTCGAAAGGAACAACAGTATGAACAAAAAAATCATGAAGAAAGTTGTTTGGCAGCCTTTGAAACCTACAACCTTTGTGCAGAAACACAACTTACTTACAGTACTTGCCGCGTAACCACCACTTTCGTTTTCAATTAACGTGTTGTTAAGCATAGTCGCTAGAACTCCCTTTTTTTGTCTTTTTCTAAATACCTGGTGGTGAAATTGAATAGAAATGAGGTCCCGCATAAGTTATGGATTGTTGGCTCCTGCACAACAAATGTTGGTCCAGCTACCAAGCAACATATCCACACCATGATTTTTGTTCATGGGGATATTAGTTGCTTTTTTCAATAAATGATGAAATATACAGCAAAATTATTGAACTCACAGTAGAACCCTCAAAGTTTATTTTTTAATCTCGCGAACGAGGCCCTCAATCCCAAACTGTGGTAGACGTTTCATAATTATAGAAGTCCCAAGTATACAAAGAGTTTGCCATTGATTCCTGTCCTGCGCTACTTCACAACAAATCATACAACAGTGCATGACGGAATCAAGGCAATACCTCATTCCCTACTTGATACTTCGATGAAACTAACCCTAAACTGGGCGGGGGATAATTATCTATAACCGCTGACTGCTATTCAACTGCATGGACAGTAACAAAGGCTCTGCAGTTCCACCTAAACAACTAAACACAGGGGAACCGAAGACTTTGTCGCTGATCATTTGGATTTTTACTTGTCAATAATGCCATTTATTTGCTTGAGTCCGATGCCCATCGTAGTTTATTTCCCCTTGATCACTGATATACAGAAAAGAATGTGAGAATGGGCGTTTTATGCCAATTCTCACGAAACATACTGCCAATTGAGTTTGTGAAAAGTAAAAAAAAAAAAATTGTCACGATTTTTGTTCTTTATCACAATTTTTTTTACTTTGGAACATATGTGTCATTGATAAAGGGGAGACAAAACTTCGAACACCACCTCCAGATTTGTACGCAGCTTTCAAACATTTTGTGTGTAAAAATAGAGGGTTTATTACGTTATCAAAAATGAGAATCCATGGAAATCACGAAATACTATTTCCATAAAGAGAAACCTTAGTAGCCACCTTAATTTTTGTTTATATAAGGACAATTTTGAATAATTTAATAATTTTGACAGTACCTGACAATAATCTTTTTGTTTATTACTTTATCCGTTAAAGTTAAAAGGGCCACAAATTCATGCTATGACCAGGAAATCTTCTGTCACAAAGATGTTATAGTCCGGATTTTTTATTCTGTCAGTTCATTAAAGTTTTCGGGGCGTGTCGACCATTCGCATTTGTTCTGAGAGGTTTTATGCTTACCAATCCATACAATGAAATTCGATGTCACATAAGCGGATCAGATTAAGGGCATAATTAAAAAATGTCCCTTTGTCTTTTTTCTCACGAGCAAATGTTACAAGGGCAATGCACCTCATAAATTCCAAACACAAAACTTTGAACAAACCTCTGAAGCATTCAAACATAAGAAAATGCTATGATATACTTATTACTACCAAAGTTATTTACGTCATAAGTAATATTAAAAATCTGATACTGTACATTTATTCGTCTTGTTCCAGGAAATTATCCAATTTGGTCCAATCATTGATCTATAATCGTTATTTAGAGTTTTTGGTAGAATCATAACAAACTAAATATGCTACGTGGCCTAATCCTCCTCTTCAACCAGCCCTTGATGTTCATGAACACTTTATCCTGTTCTTTTGATTGACACCAACAAAGAAATCGCTAGCGTGTCTCATTTTTACGACAATCCTGTTCAAATTTGAAATCTGGTAGAAGCCTTATACATTCGATACAAAAAAGTTCCTGTACAATTGGTTTAAAGCATCTACTCTGTTGAACAAAGTTTACATTTCAGCTTGTTTATACGGCTTTTTATTTTTGGTCTCAGCACCCATCCCCTCCACATTATTCGTACATCTACAATATGCTTTTACTGACAGAAAAAAATCAAACTCTGGTCACAGTCTGCCAACAACTTTCTTTCTTTCATAATGATTTTTGTTCATCTTTGTTTCCTTTTCGAAAATGATGCCATATAATGACCAGAAATATTTTGACCATTTGTCGTCATTATTCAAGGTGGTCCCTCCATTCAAATGTTAATGGGTCCTTCTGGGTCCTTGATTGTCACATGTAACAAAAACAGTCGCCCATAGTCGATAACGTAATAAAACTACTGAAACAAATAACGTAATAAACTTGTGTGTCACCCTACAGAAACCAGGAAGTACATATCTTTAGTTTTCTATTATGTTTGTTGAATGAGGAATGAATAGCTGTACCTACCTCAATCTACATAGATATTCCTTACTTAATTGTCTGAGAAAAATGGATACCTGAATAACATCTTAACATTGTCGATGTTTTTTTCAAGTTCGATCTTTAACCGGGTCCTTAATTTGCACACTGCAGGTGATTGCAATCAATAATTTTCCATTACATTCAGTGTTGCCAAAGGTACCATAACCTTATTCATCTTAATACTCGTTTTTAAATATTTTGAAATTTAGTTTTAGATGCGGATAACGTATAAACCGATTTCATTGACCCCTTATTTTGTTCGCTTAAATAACGGTTAGGCAAAGCAACTTAAACAGTACCATGGACTTTCAGCATGTTTTAAACCTATCAACCCAATTTTTCAAAGAAATTGGATCATGTTAGGTATTTTTTCTGAATTTTTAAAAAGTGATATAGAGCATTGGCAGCCATTTGTTTGCCATTTTGGCATGGTTTGAGGGCAAATGTGTCCCCTAAAACCCACCGAAAGTATATAAAACTATATAGCTCAAATTGGGTTTTATGTCGTTCAATTGACTATCAACAAGTTTTAATCCACAAAGCATTGTGTAAGAAAATGGGGGCTCAGACGGCAAAAAACGCAATTGGCCGACTTTTCGTGATAATTGGCAAATTCATTTTCTGAAATTTGCAAACCTTTACAATTGCCATAAACAATAAATGGTATATTATAAAATTTCTATTATTTATAGTGGAAAAATGGTTTTACTTCTGCGAAGTATAAGGTAACCAAAATAACAATTTTTCCTTTGATCCCATGCCAATGACTGTAGTCTTCAAATTTGTTACAAATTTCAAACATTTCAAAATGTCTTTTCACAACAACCATATCCATAATCAGTAATATTAAATAAGTCTCACAAGCCTAGTCTTAGTCTAATGATTTTTGGGCTGAAACCTCTCGAAAGTATAAGGAAAAAAAATTTGTTTGCTGTATAACCCTACCGTCTCTAGAAAATCTGCGACTCACATTGTTTTTTATGCAAATAGCAACAAAATTTTTAAACCTGCCACTGACCATGATTTTCATTACAATATTTACCAACACAAATATCAAAACAAAACGAACTATAACATAAAAGAAAACCTAGTTGCTATGGCATTGATAAAGCTTTAATAGTAGTGTGTTTGTATTTATTTTAGAGTAAAACAGTGTGAAGTTCTGCTTTAAAAAATCCTGACGACTGACTCGTATATTTTTCATAGAGCTGTTTATAATGCCAACAAACATATTTTTAGGCCTAATCTGTCTTGAATCTACCAGGGTTGAAAGGGCCCCATGTTTTGTGCAGTCAACTGATCAAGTAATCCACATCCGCACTCTTTCAATTTTGTTGACAATGGGGAATAAGGGGCACTGGTCATGAAGTCATCATTCATGTCCAAAGATTACTTAAAGGTGGGCGACCCAATTGACAACTTTGTCATGAATGTGAATCACCAGCCTAAGTATTGTGTGTGCCTAATCTTAAGTGCTAATGCAGTTGTCTCTGTCAGAAATGAGGAGTTTTGTAATTTCAGTCAATCATGGAATAAAAATACAATATAATACCCATGGGTCTATCACAAAAACTTGCCATCAGAATGAACTGAATTTAAGGATAAGCTTTTTCAGGATAAGTTTTAAAACAAAAACCACAAAGAGGGTACTGATCACATAATAAACCTTTAAAGACACTATCAGTGATTTATCCATAAGAGTTAAAGTATTTGAAATTTGCAGAAACAGCTTTCAAGTGAAGGGTAAGGCTGTAGAATTCTTATCAGTTACTTTTCTCACTGAAGAATTGACAGAAAATGAAGAAAACGGCAGTATTGAAAGATACAAATCTCCATTCAATTACACGTTGTAGTAAGTGTCCGTACGGACACTTACGACTAGAATATCCGATTTTATCCTTATTAGGTTGCTTCTGGTCTTATCATTTGCAGGGTATGTTAGGATACCTATACTTGTTACAGAAATGCAAAAATCTGATTTTTGATGATTTTTTTGATTTTCTGATTTAGCCAATCACTGATAGTGCCTTTAATTGTTTCAATATCTGGCCATAGATTATGTACACGTTGGGTGCTGGATCAAGTCTACTTCAGGTGCAGTCTACTCACTCGAACCTGCAGTAAATACATCTCATGAAATCCTATTAGACTGGAAGTACACAGATCGTCCAGAAGCCATCCTTCGGTGTGGTCTCACAGCCAAATTATCTACTGCCAAAACTCATGCGGTCTTCACTCTACACAAAGGTGGGCAGTGCTGGTATGCAGAAACTGATAGCGTATTCAAGAAAGGGCCAACCGACACCTGCCAGGATGGTAAAGGAGGAACGGAATCAACAGATATCTATGTTTTGCAAAGTAAGTCATTGATAGGTAAAGGTAGGTTGAATTTTTGTCTCGCCTGAACTTTTTCGCAATTTGAAAGTGTGTGATACATGCGGCTTCGGTATGCAAATGAGCTAATTAAATATGCGTAATTACTGTATCTCTGAAACCGTACATCGGATAGGCAAAATTCCTTCGCTGCATGAAAGAATACTATGCCATGCATCTTTTGGGTG
>JAMKCH010042796.1:0-21836 GCA_023653785.1 Ophioderma brevispina
GTTGAGTATAGTGTTTTGGTTTTTCGTTTGTATGGGCAGGGTTAATAACTTACTTCGAGTCACCAGCCGCAATGACTTATATTTAAAAAAAAAAGAAGTTAAATAGAGGAACTCACATCGAAATAACATTCAAGAGAAACATAAGCCCACATAAAAAAACCTTTGATACTGCTAATAATCTTCTACTTCGTAAACTTCAAAAGTTATGGTATCACTGGCAATTGTTTGCATTGGTTTTCATTATTGGTTTTATGCGTTAGAACACAAGCGGTGTGTGTCAATTCTACTTTATCTGATATTAAAAATATGATATTTGGAATTCCACAGGGGTCAATTTTAGGCCATTATATTTATTATTTATGTAAATTCTCTTCATGATAGTATAGTTTGATAAGTGCATTTGTATGCTGATGACACATTACTCTTTACTGCCATCAGACTCCCAGACTCATTCAGTTGGATGAATGATAATTTGTCTAATAGTGCAAAGTGGTTTGAAAACACCACAACTGCACTTTGAACATAAAGAAAAACCGAAATCATGATCCTTTGGAACAAAAAATGTGTTAATAAATTTAGTGATTATTAATTGATGATGATAATGCAGAATTAGAAAGAGTTGACAAATTTAAGTATTTAAGTATTATTTTGACCCACTTTTATCTTGGTGTGAGCATGTTGAATATATATAAATTATTCCAAAACACATTGGTGTTATTCATAGAGTTAAGTTATTCTTTCCTCAAACACCTTAATATGTTAGCAATGCTTTAGTTTTTCCAAATTTTGACTATTGCAGTCCAGTTTGGTCTAACTGACAAAATTTGAATATTCTAAATCCTTCAATTCTGCAAAACAAGCTTATTAGAATCTCAATTAATGACTTGATGACCTCTTTAAACTGGGATAAACTGGATAAAAGATGGCAAAATCGCTTCGTTTGCGTGGTTTTCAAATATGTCTTAAAAGTCAGCCTCTCTTATTCTTTCATCTCAGTTTTGTATATATATCTGAGTTCATTCAAGAAGTTTTTTTTTAAAACCTTGCTAGTCAATCTTCAAACACTCTTGTAATTCCTTCTTAACATAATCCAGGCAAGCATATCACTTATTTTTAGAGGGAGTACAACTTGGAACAGCCTCTCGAGCTGAGTAAGGTGCAATGTATTTTCTATGAACATAAATACTTTCAAATCTCATGTTTTAGAGTGAGTTCTGTTATATTTTTTGTCCTCATATTGCTTTTTGAATTACTATTCATTCGCATTTATTTTTTGTATTTTGTATGGCTTTGGTATATTTATGTATTCTTCAGGGTCTCATGGAGACCAGTTTTTGTAAACTGAAACCGAGGTACCCTGAATAAATAAAGATTTTCTACTACGCTACTCTACATTATTTTCCCTAGGGAAATAGCACTTGTAATCAGATCAGCCAATGAAATAGCATGAATATATGTTTATGACTATTCATTAGGGGGAATAATATCTAACTCTTTCAATCATTTCTGTTAATCCTATTTGATCGGGATGATGAATATGCCTTGCCTATACTTTGGGTTTTGTGTGTGTCAGCAATAACATGTATGCATCTCTGGATTTTTCTGATTTTGGTATTGAGTAACTTTTTCCTAGGGACTGCATTTGGACTATTTTAGTATCGGTCAGGTCAGGTTTCCTTGCCGGGTCCTGCACTGGTATCTGTACCAGTACTACCCCTGTCCCCCAGGGCCGAGTTGGCGACGGCTAACGTCACCCCATCAGGTTTCTAAGGAAAAACTGATGAGGGTAGCTTGGTTTACCACTGGTAGAATGAACAAAGAAGATCTACCAAGGGTCATCAGCTCTGGAGAGGCTAAGGGTGGCCATCCAGCAACATGCTGCCTGCATGGTGGCATGGTTGCCCAAGTCTAGGCCGCACTCGCCGAAAACTGTTGATTGGCTCAGGAAGGGCATCCGGTCATTATCTTTTGCCCACCCAATCCTCACACAGCAGTATTTGCTGAGTGTGAGGTGAATCCGGCCACCAGCCTGTTTAGCGGTGACAAAACCCGATTTAAAAAAACTTGGTCTAACTAACTAACTAACTAATCAATGTTTTTTAATCGGTTTTGGCAATTTAAGTGCAAATTCAGGCTCCAAAATAAGAATTTATAGCGGGCAAATCCAATTTTCGCCCAATTTTAAAGGCGCCCAAGGCATTACATGTAAAGAATGCAAGTTTTTAGGGCAACCAAGGCAAATGGTAGGGCCCTGAGGGCAAATTGCCTTACGTGCCTTAGGTTATTTTGACCTGAATTGAATAAATATTAAAAAAAAACCGAGAGCATCAAGGATCATGGCTTTTACTCCAGGGCTATACATGTGTTAATGTTCAAAGGAAACTGGAGGTGAAAAACCACTTTATTGGGTACAAGCACAAGGCATCCAACAAGCACCAATTAATTTGGGTTTTTCTCAATAAACTTTGTTCATTGTGATTGTCTTTGTTTAGTGTTTTTTCTGTGTATTTCTTGATAGTTATACATGTACTGGATCTTGAGTGTTATGTCTTCCAGTGGCTGAATAATTTTGGCCTAATTGCCTTTTCTTGACTCTAACCAATATCACTGTGTTTTGTTTCTATGAGTATGATATGTAGCGATTGGAAATAAGTTATAACATATTTGATCTATTACTCTACCCATTAGTATAGACTTACCAATGACATCTGGTGATCAATGCATGTCATTGAAGAGATGTGGTGATATGTATATCAATACCGCTTCATAGTTGACTGCATGGAAATCATGGATTCAATCCATAGTTGTAAACACCTCAAAGTGACACAAAGCACCCACAAATTGGACACCTTCAGATTGCATGCGTTCATGGCGCTAAAATCAATGAACCTGTGTTTGTAAAACCTCAATCCCATCATAAGTGGTTGGAATCTTGGACATCTTGTTGAAAATGGATCACTCCATGACCCATTAGTTTGAATCCTTGTTAAAGCAAATTTTAAGAACCTAACATTGCTTTGTGGGAAAACAGGAGACAGCATGGATGGGAAGGAAAGCGTCCCAGGACATATTGCCATAATTTCATATCTTATCCTACAATCGGCAGGTATTGAAAGAAATTAAGGTTTAAAGTGCATTCCATTACTATAACTTTCTTCCCCTCCCCATCCCCTCCAAGTCACTGTTTTGAAGTTAATATGGCACGAGATTACTCAAGTGTACCATCACCACAACCAATTTGAAGGGTGGCAACAAAATCTACACAGAGAGTTCAACAATTAAGAACAAGATTGTAGTTTGAGAAAGAGTAGAACGTTTGCAATTTGCGAGTGTGGTATCTGTATAAACGTTGTCCATTGATTTTCTGTAGTGCAAGGCAGAAAATGCCCTTCATTAAACCAACAGCATTGAATGGTTTGTTACCTTTTTAGTCAGTGGCGTAACAGGTGCGGGGGGGGGGGGGGCAGGTTTTTGCCCCCCCCCCCCCCGACGACTTTGCCGGGAAAAAAAATTGCAAAATCACTGCTAAATCAAGCCCTTTTTTAGCCCCTCTGACGGGTAAAAATTGGCCTTTTGGACCCCCCCTTAGAGGGAAAATTTCCCCAGAACGGGAAATTTAAAAAATAAATGTGCAGATTTATAGAGCGCCTTTATCACCATCAGTATCATGGCGCTTTACATTTATTCCGCTGTTACTAGGAAATCATCCGAATCATTTCAGTTCATCTAGGTGGCTGCTTTATGGGCGCTCAAACCTATCAACTAGATTCGTATATTCCCCCTAACACTCCCAATTTCTCTTGGGTGAAACGAGGCAATTGAGACTAAGTATCTTGCCCAGGGACACAAACCACTGACTTCAGTGGAGGCGGAACTTGCGAAGTAGATAATGGTCCTCGCATCCGTTGCGCCACACATGCCTCACGGAAATTTGACCCCCTCAGAGCGGGCAGGCCCGTTACGCCACTGTTTTTAGTTATCCTAGCCATTGCGATATGATGCCCCTCAAATTATAGCCTGACTAGAGCAGGAAGAATCACCACACCGCCACTCCTTCCAATGGTGTTGCCATTCACGACCCAGTTGACGGCAGATAAAGGACGTATTTTCCAAGCTGCGTTTTAGTGTGACTGAGCTCCAAAAAAGTTGAAAACGGATGCTGATTTCGTTGTTTTCTTGAGTCAGTTCAACCAAGATCAACTTGATGGACTTTAATTTTCTGAAATACTAGTTCATTCTTATCAATATTTCTCCTGTTGATTGAAGCTGATATAAGTCACTATTTATCTATCAAACTGTTCTTGAATACTTAAAAAGTCACAAGAGAGAGATTTAACTACCACACTGGCCACAATAAATAAATAGTATAATCTACTCACACTGACATTAAAATTTCAAAATTTTAGGAAACTGGCGTCTTGGCAAATTAAAGTTGGGAACCCAGCATACAATGACCCTAGGGATTACAAGCTCAAACATGAGGTTAATATTCCAATTACGATTATACATTGACCCAAATTAGCAATATTAAAAAAATACCAGTAAACATAACAGTGTAAAAGACCACCAATTTGTTTAGTACAATACAAAAAAACCCCAAAAAAACAAAAAAAAAAAAAAACATACAAACCAATTAAGTACATACAGCAATAGCTGTATGTCGTTTCTTTTAAATTCAACTATCGTGTGAATAAATAAAGAAAATAATATAAAGTCTTTTTTGTATCAAAAATACTTCTACTTCTTGGTCTTTAACAGACAGAAAATCCTATGGTGAGAGCTTTTCCTTTGGTATGCATGTAGCAGTCATCGCAGCATTTACTGGTGATTTATGTCCTCGTGTCCACAAAATGCCGTTCTTTGGTAGTTTCTGGTTCTATAATATTTGCTTTATTTTTTGCTTGTTTCCAGTTATTTGTGTCCTGTGATTCCTTGCCTTACTGTCTTTGTCTGATTACCAAGCCTCTCTAGGTGCTATGCTTATTTGATATTCTATGATCCTTGTGTCAACTAGTTCCACATCTCATGGTCACTGCCACCCTTGGCATGGCGTCTACTGGTATTATTTCTTCAAGTGATTCTTGCAGTCCTGGTGTCAGGGTGGATTTTGGCTTCTATTACTTAATGGGACTCGGCCTTCTTTTCCTTCATTTGGTTCCTGGGTTCTGTTGGTTCTGCTGGTTACCTCCCTCTCACAACCCCATTTTTGGTTTTGTTTATTTGGTTTAATTGGTAATTTTAGTTACAAGGTTCCATTTTCTTTTTGAACTTGATTGTAACCCCCCTGAGGTACTACCGGCCGATTTCATGGTTACACATTGTGTTTATATGCTGTATAAGCCAATCACAGGATGGTAAGACAAGTACAGAGGTTTGTACACATTTATGGAACATCTATATTGAGTGGTTACCTTCCAATGACAGATTTTCGACAAAGGTGGTAGACCTTCAGGAGGGTTAACTGACTCTACTTAATACTGTAAAAGTGGAAATTTCCACGTACAGATATTTTCGCGATTATAACAGTTGCAATGCGTGAAATTTAATGCCGGTATTGACATCAATGCCAAACCAAATGATTTGAAAAAGTTATTTTGCGAGTTTTTTATCTTTATTCGCGTTTGACGTGCACTTAGAAATTCGCGAAAATAAAAACCTCGACGAAAATTTCCACTTATACAGAAACACCGCTACAAACAAACAGCTCATAACGCGAGTCCTTGACCATAATCCTGCAATTACTGATCATCTGACGGACTGGCCCATTAAAATTTATTTGTTCTTTATTTTACAATATAAGGGTGGGGAAAACTGGATCAATCTGCCATACAAATAAGAAATTGCTTTGTGCCCTTCCAATTTTGCATTTTACCATTATATGTGCTGTTCGAAGTGACCAAGGCAACTCAATGGACACCACAGATTAAGAATGTTCACAAATTTTTATGGTCATTATTTTAATCTGAAAGTGTTTTTCACTGAGAAGTAAATTACTTTTCCGTTAAAATGAGGGGTCAATCAAAAAAAATACGTAGCCCAAGATAGCCGAGTTACAGACAAAACTTCCCAAAATGAATCCAAAATAGTGTGTGTTGCAGTTTGTGAAAGCACGCCCATGTAAAATGTACACTTTTGTATGTGACCTCATTGACCCGATTCTTTACTGTATGGGAAGGTTGTAATTTCTCCACAAAATGTTTGTGCTTTATGGTCTTCGACCCTGTAAACCTGTAGTGTTCACTATAGGATAGTGCATGAATCATACTTGCACCCCCTTAGTTCTTAGAAGTTCTTAGATAGTTTTAAAGTTTTTAGATCAATTTAAGTGATTTTTCTCCATTGAACCACACCGTGAAGCAATTTTAGTGCTGGACAGGCGCTATCAGATTGATAAGGCATGAACACCCACCTTCCCTCTAGAGTTTGCTAATGTGAACTTCTCTAACACAGCCAGATTCTTACCATTGCTCTGTCTCTACTATTACTAGTAAAATCTCAATTCCCCTTGGCACAGTTCAGTAGCTTTTCATTCAACCAATATATTTAGAAAATACCCCCCATTTTTTTTTGGGGCATGATATATATCACCAGATCACACGTGGTCAGTTCATGTCAATTTAAGTACAAGTAACAAACCACTGAACTGTGTCCTTGGTAATTAAGCTTATTGTAACTCAGAGTGACATATTGAGCTGTATCTCATGCGCTTGATTTCCCACAGAACAGGGAATCCCAGCTAAGTAAGGGAAAGCTACATGCTACAGACCAATCATGGGTCCTATGAAGTATAGACTTGGTCTCCTTTTCTCCCTTTTTTTCTTTCTTTCTTCTTCTGCAGGCAGAAGATTCATCCTGAATTGACCAAACCCTCATGCTGTGGTCCTCAGTTTCTTATTGTGTGTATGCAGCCCATCCATTGTTTACACTTCTCCGCTGTTCCGGAATACTGCCTGTTGACTTCATGAGTCTCATATTTCCATGATCATGGTCAGTGATATATACCTACCCTACGTGCACCACTAGTGATAGTGACATTCCCTGCCTGCACTAAATGAGACTAGATTGCTTAACTAAAGGTAGCTAATGTACCAGGTTTTCCCTGATTGGTTTGGGTCAATTGCCAAATTTGTGCTTGACAAATTAAACTGTGAATGACTTCTAAAATAGCCATTTATATCCAAATACTACTTCCCAATGGTTATAATATACAATTGGTGGTACAGAATTACATTGTTGTAATGTATAGTTAACACTGATAGCATGCAACTATTTCATTAAGCAGACAATAATTTTCTGTGTGGTAATCCAGGCACACCTTTTAGTACAGCAATGTATGACAGGTTAGGAACTACACAATGTGATTTTGGTCCTTTGCACTAGATAAGAAGTTCCCCTTTAAAAGGGAAGTATGGTAAAATGAAGCTTGGTGGTTCCAAGCAATGTGATTTCTACTTTCAAAATAATACCATGTATCAGAAAAAGTCCATGAAACTACTGAATGTCCTTTTGTTTCCATACATCCGTTTTGAATGATTATGAATTAATGCCTTGCATATTTTCATTACAATATAGTGAATCACAAAACTCAATTTGGTTTGTTTCATTTCAAACAAATTGGTGCACTAAAATGCAGAAAGATTGTCCCTTTTAAGGACTCGTCTTGTCGGACATGACCACTACTGTATTTGGCTTAGTAGGTGGACAAAGGTAATATATGGTGGGGCAGTAAGAGTACAAGTCCCTATAGCTAGTACACTCTCGGAGTAATTCCTGAATACCCGGTCGCAGGGGTGACAGTTTGTTAGTTTTGTTGCTTTTGAGTTTGTGGTATGTAAAGGACGTTTTGTGCGAAGGTTTTTTCGTGGTACTCAATGAGTTGGATATCTCGTCTTTAGGGGGTGAAGGGTATTCTGTTGTTGCTATTTTGTGTATAATGTGATTGTGTTTGGAAAGGATACTATATGTGGTATTGTATGTGAAGTTTGGGTGTGAAGGGTATTCTTTTTGCATAGATTCTGTGTGTTTTTGAGATGGATTTTGTAAAGATGATTTGGCGTGAAGGGTATTGTTTTTTGTGGGTCTGTTGGTGTTAGAATCGGTTGTTGTGTGGATTATTGTTGAGATAGGTGTCTATGGTTAGGTGAGTTGCGGCCGGCGCGGTGAGTGCCGCGGTCGAAGATGCCAGTTTTTGCTATTGATCGGTCGTCACGGTGGTTGTTTGTATTTTATTTTTTTTTTTTTTTTGTGGAGGGGATAGGTGATGGTGTATGGGTAGGCGGGTTGGTCGGC
Source organism: Ophioderma brevispina (assembly GCA_023653785.1). NCBI lineage: Eukaryota > Metazoa > Echinodermata > Ophiuroidea > Amphilepidida > Ophiodermatidae > Ophioderma > Ophioderma brevispina. Next base: position 8,290 of record JAMKCH010042796.1, read on the forward strand.
GCTGTCATAGTGCCGCGGTGGAGGATTAGGGTTTTGTTGTTCGTCGTGGACAAGGGTTTTTTGTTTAGTTGTGGGGGTGGTCCCGTAGATGCGATGGTTGCAGTGTTAAAAATTTGTTTTGTGTGGTGCATCTTGGGTGTGAAGGGTACCTTTTGCGGGTTTATTGAGTTTGGATAGGGTATTGTTGGGAGGGGTAGTTGGTAGTTTATGTTTCGTGGGTAGGGCGTTTGCCAGTCGGCGCGTTCACAACAGTGCCCGCGGTGTGTTTTTAGGGGTTTTTGGCTATTCGGCGTGGACGGGTTTTTTACTTGGTAGTTTTTAAAGGGCGTAGACGCGGTCACCGGCGTGGGGTTGTAACCCCGAATTTTTGTATGGAGTTTTGTTTTGGGGTTGGTTGTTATTTGTAATCTGTATAAATTTCAATATTTGTGTATAGCTATTGGAAGTTTCGGCGCGGTCGTAGTGGTGCGGCACAAATTGAGGTGTTTAAAATTGGTTTATGTTTTTTTAAAAGAGTGGGGATGATTTTTGATGTAGTTGGTGTCCGCCTTGTTGGAGTTGTTTTTGCTTAGAAAGTTAATAGTGTTGTCACCCGGCGGTCGCGCGTATCGGCGCGGTCGCACGTGGCGCGGTGGGTATTCTGTAAATTATTTTTCTTTTGCTGTTATGATTTTAAACAAACATTTTGTTGTTAAGTAGTTCTTTTAGCGTGGGGGCCAGCTTTGAAGACAAAGTTGTTGTATTGTTATTGTTATTAAAATTGTAGAGTACGCACTATGTGATATTAAAGGATAAAGGAATAGGGGGTTCGAATGGTTAAAGCGAAAAGGAAACTCGTATTGTAAACGTCGTAACAGAATATTGACAAACTTTTTTGTTCTGTGCAAAATGGTGTCTTACGGGGTAGAAAGAAGTTATATGGAATTTAAGTCAAGGGCTTTGTATGGTTGTTAGAATGTTTGGTCCTTTAGTTGGGTTGTTTTAAGTACTGTATAATTGAGGAATATGGTGAGTTGACACTTGTCCTGCGAGGCGTTGTGTGACTACGGAAAAAAAGAGTTTATCCAAAACAAAAATATTTTTTGATATTATGATTGGGTTTCATTTTCGTTGGGTCCTCATTAAATAATAGGAACCTTGAAACTGCAATTAGTTTCTGGATTAATTATTGCAAACAAGTAAACACCTTAGCGAAGGGGTGGCTAAAAAGGTGTATATCGATAGTAAAAGTGTTTTGTTTGTCTGAAGCGATTGAACTAAAAGCTTAATTATATCAAGTTTTCTTTTCAATAGGTAATTCAGGTTACAAAGATAAGCTGATTGGAACTGGGAAAAATTTATTTTTAGAACTACTTATTGTATAGAATACAGCCAAAAGATCGACAAATTTATTTAACGAATTCTTTTCGTGGCATCTCAAAAAACACCCCTTGTCGCAATACACAAAAGTGCATCATGATGCAAGTAACCAATTCATTGGTATGGTTATGGAATGCATAGTTTGTGGGGCATGGTCATGTAGGGTCATTCAAGGTTCAATTGACATATAGCCCATGGGTCTTGGGCCAGTGGTTATCTTACAGTGTTTGGTGGCTGATACACTTAAAATGTGTTGTTTATGTTGGGGTCAAAGGTCCAGTAGGGGTCATTACAGGTAAAAGGGCTATATTGGGCCATAGAGGCATTACTGTGCATACCATAAGAGTTCGGGACCGGTGGTTCTTATGTATTTTATAGGGCGGTCCTTGGATTTGGCTATCACCTGTGTTTTTGTTGGTTGCGATCACCTGATTTGAATGACTCCTCGTGTGTTTTGCGTTCATTTGACTTGAAGACCCTGCACCCGTCCTTGTCAAGAGCTATAACATTTTCGTCATTAACAATCGTCCCAACCACCAAGTTTTCCCTGGAAACTAAAGTTTACCCCATTTGACCTCCTTTGACGACCTTGAATAACCCTGATGACCCCTTGTTTGGAAGATTTGGTGGGCATCAACAATCATCCCCACCCTCAGTTTCATGTCCCTCACCAACACCAATGTGTACCCCTTTTTGACCTTTGACCTTGATTACCCCTAATTCCCCACTAGCTTAGCATACCTGCTTGATAGTATACTGGCATGTTTTCGACCTAAGTAGCGCCCCGGGTGCTTCAATAGCCATACGTCAACGCATGGGTATGAAAGCACAGCCAAAGTTACCCAATAATGGCCCTACAAGACTTTGCACCCCAAATAAATAACCCCTCGAACGTGACCAACAAAATTTGTACGGCGAAACTCTACACCACACCAAAACTCATATTCATACGTAAAAGCACTGCCAAGCTACCCGAAAACACCCCCCTGAAGGACCTTTGACCCCAATGACCCTCGAAAACGTGACTGCACGAAAACTCGTATGCAAAATTTACACCATCCATAAACCAAAACCTCTTGTCGCATATATCAAAGCACAGCCAGGTTATCCGATACGACCCCTGGATGACCTTTGACCCCAAAATACCCCTCGAAACGTGACCACAAAACTCTACGCAAAACTACCCACCATACCAAACTCTTATCCATATATCAAAGCAACAGCCCAGTTATCCGATAACGACCACCTGGATGACCTTTGACCCCCAAATGAACTCCTCGAAATGTTACCAACAAAACTTGTACCGGTGAAATTGCCCGACAACCATACGTAAACTCATAAAAAACCATACGTCAAAGCACAGCAGTTATCCATAACGACCCCCTGAATGCCTTTGCAGAGCTGGCCAACTTGAATTTTTGTAATAGGGTAGATTTGAATCTTGGATCAGGGAGATTTGATTATAAGCAGAGAGATTTTTTTTAAAAAATTTAGTTAGCATTTAAGTGTATACCTAGGGATGTCCCGCAAGATGGTACAAGCCCAATGGATCCTGTCTTGAAAGATCAATTGAAAGCTTCCACATTTTAGGAACTGTCACAGGACTCAGTCCATTGGATTTTTTTTAAAGAATGACATGAAAGGTTGAATAAAATCAACTTGAAAAGGTTCGTAACTTGAAAACGTAGCCACCTACATTTATGAACTGCATCATGAATTAGAGCTCTTTAAAATAACGCTGTCCCGAAAAAATTGACAGGGTTCCGCGCCGTCTGCCAGCCCCCGTTTAAGGAACTGTCAGTAGAACAGTCCATAATGGAGATGTTAAAACAAAAAATTAAAATGAAAAATTCTAAGTAAAATTCAACTTTAAGGCTCATAAGCACTTAAACCACCATCTACAAACTTGAACTGCATCCTTAGATAGAGCTCTTTAAAATAAAGCTTTCCCCAAAAAAATTGACAGGGCTCCGCGCCGTATGACAGCCCCATTAAGGAACTGTCAGAGGAAATAAGTCCATATGGAGATTTAAAAAAAAATTTAAAATGCAAATGTCTAAGTAAAGTCAACTTAAAGGCTCATAACTTGAAAACGGAGCCATCTTAAAACATATGAAACGCATCATAGGATTAGAGACTCTTTAAATAAAAGCGTTCCCCGAAAAAAATTGACAGGGCTCCGCGTCTGACAGCCCCGTTTAGGAACTGTCAGTGCTAACAAAGTCCACAACCAGGAACTAAGAATAAATATAACTTAACACTTTGCAAATAGACATGACGGAGCAGCAATATTCAAAAAGGACAACAGCACACACAAACAGGTTCATTATCTTGTAGAGGCCTCCTTATCCATTTGCACCACTGGAAGTTAATGATTAACCACTTTAAGACAGGCCATAGCCCTAAGCAGTAAATGGTTATTTAAATATGAAAATATTGCTGTGCTTGGGTCCATCTGAAGTCGGGAGAAATACGATGTCAGAAATAGAGAGGGAGTTACCGTTTAATTTACTATTCCGTTTACACTCACGGTCTGTATTTTTGTTTAAACGGTTCAAAACAAAGGTGAACGGACTGCCGAATTGGCGCTTCACTGAAAATGCAATCTTGCACCATAAATCGTTCGCATTCGGGTTTACCCGGCTTGCCTTCGATCATAAATATCATCTGAACCATAAATGTGTTCTTGTACTTACCTATGTTAGGTTTTAATCCAAAATAAAGCAGTTGAATATCCAAACGATCCAAACGACGATTCACTGGGAGATGCCATTTTACCTTTTTTTGTAGTAGATCCGGGTAATATAGATCCTCTAATTGAAGAACCGCGTAAGTGGGGCTGTGTTATGCGGTTGTTGTGTATATGCCGAAGTCGCTCCACTCCCGTACAAGAACTTGGTAACGGGGGATTTCCAGTTCCGTGAAAAGTCGGAAGGAACCCATTTCTAGGAGAATCATTGAAATTGGAACTTTACTTTTCACAGACGGCGGGGTATTTGGTGAAACAATTTGACTTCAGCAATTAAATAATATTGAAAACAAAGTTAGTCTGAGGGTTTGCTGGGAGTGTACGGTAAACGGTAGTGAATGAATTTTCTAAACGTGTATGACCCTTCCGTTCGTGTAAACGTTTAGGGGAAAGTGCGGTAATGCCGAACGCGGGGTAGGTAATCCCCCGAACAGCAAGCAGCGGATTCACATATGCGAAAGGAGGGAGACCGTTGTTACCCTATGGTGTTAGCTGTCTTTGGACTTAATTCAAATGTAAAATGGACCAAATGGAAATCTCGTACATTCTTTGGCGAGAATGAGAAGTTACAAAAAACCATTTTTAGTGAAAATGAATATTCAGAACATATATTTCTGGCTGACATATCACATCTACAAGAGAGAGGGAAGGGGGTTTAATAGTTTAATACGGACTAGGGTTCCATTCACAATTACAATCATGTACAAAACAGGGGGCAGTCCATGACGGAAATTTAGGAAAGGAACGAGATTCAAAATCACTGGTTTGGGGTAATCCCGAACGACCCGTTTTCCATGGTAACCCATATAGGTGTGTCCATCTCATCTACTTAATTGAAACCTCTCATCGAGCTTTTCAACTATACATTATTAATCATATATTTATGTTGAAGAAAGAAACAAAATTGCTTATTTTTGTCTCAAATGGGCTGCCATTGAAAAAACCACGTTCGGCATTAGCCGTGAGGTTTGTCGGGTGGTATCCCGAACGATGCCATTTTTTTTTGTTTTGATCATAACTTCTTTTTCTAACAGGTTTGAGTTAAGAAAACATGTGTATAGTTAGAGTTTTGCTTAACTTTTAATGATATGGTTGACCTTACCAAACCTTTTACCATGGACTTACTGGCTTCAATCGAATGGTGTTCGGCATTACCCGAACTTACCCCTTACACGTCACAGCACTAGTCAGAAGAAACCATTTAAACAGACTGTGTAGACTTAAATAAGCTTGTTTCTTTAAGTAACTTTGTAAAGACTATATCTTTTTGCCTAACAATGTGTTAATTTTTCTTATACTTGTTAGGCCTATCGTTTGATGTCACAAACACCATCAATTTCCATGACCACTGAATGACCTTGATCCCAAAATGACACTCCAAATCGGGACCACAATGTACGTTGGAGCTCTACCACCCCCTACCAAAATTCCATTATCCGTATGTTAAAGGACGGCGAAACGCAAGCGGACAACCCACAAGCCCACAAGTTGATTTTTTAGTATATAGATTTTGACTATATGGGGTCAAAGGTCACAGAGTCCACTAAGGTAACATAGGTCACATGGGGCACCATATCATTCTGCGCATACCAGTAAAGTCCTGGGACCAGTGGTTCTTTATTTGTCATAGCAATTTTTAAGTTGCAGATGTGTTTTATCATATATAAAAAAACAAAAATGGGGTCAAAGGCCATATCGGGTCATTACGGCCACTCTATTTATCCTTAGTAAAATATACTTGGGTCAGTGTTCTTTTGACTATAACGTGTGAAGGTCAAACGGCAAATTGTAGGCCGAACTAACATTTAACATTCCCCCTCCAGGTCCCACGCAATGCCTTACAATCTCTGTATTGCAGCAAGCTCGATAAACAATCGTATATGCTGGATCCTTTTTACACATTAAACCATTGACTTTTTGGGTAAACCCCTACAAGGATATCAGATAGGTCATGGGCCTAATGGTAGCAGAGAAAATTGTCGGGTTTAAAAAAAACAAAAAAAAAAAATGTCTCTACCGGTATTAATTATTCGTAATGTTTCAGGCCACTTTGAGGGAATATCCACGATCAAAAAAAGAGGATTACTACTGACAAATTCCCTGACTCTTGTTGAACGTTTTTAGTGATATTCCGAGTCAAAATGTAAGGAATGTCTGGCAGATGGGTTCCAAAGATTTCCGCTAGTATTGATATGCTTCCGCCACTTATTTCCAACATTTTCCGCTTTTCAACAAAGCCGGATATTAAAAGGTAAAATTCGAATGTTAGGCCAGTCATTTATATACGGAGCACCTCGCCACAAAGTAATACTAAACCCTCAAAAGTAAGCAAGTGTGTTTGTCGTCTCAACTTGCAATAATTATATTATCGCAGGGTAAGGTTATTACAAATATGCCGAAGTATGGTCCACGGCTGTCGCAAAGTGATACCCTCTCCTCTTTGTTTATATCATATTTATAATCGATTAGACATAGAAAATGTATGATATTAAGTGTCTTCAACAACTTTCAGGACCACTTATAAATTCCAGACCTGGCTTTCAACATTTCCAAGGTCCGTAAAACGGTCACGTGGTGTAACAATCGTTTAGAGGAACAGCCACGCTTGGCATTGTATGTTGTCGCAGCAAATGTCCTTCATGTCCAAAACAGCCAAAAAGAAAAAAACTTAATAATGACAACCAGATAAGGATTCGCACGTACACCACAAATATTGTCTCAAACACCTCCAAATATAACAATCTACTAAACTAAAAATTCTACACTTTGCCGTCCGAAAACCAAAACCCAATTTTTTTTCATCCATCCATACCGTAAACATATGCATAAGTCAGTATAACTAATGCCATAATTGGAAAAAAGGCTTGCCTTCAACAAGGACGATTACCACGTACAAATACCAATTTGCTAAGGCAAAACGGATTTGATATTTTGCAGTTCTAAAGTTGGCAAATTTGGGTCTCTCTTCGTACTTTTGCTGATATTCTTTGAGACTTGGTTGCAAAATACCCCGAATTATTAACATAACTTAAGTTTTTTGATCTCAGTAAACCTTCTTTTGTACATCTTTAATATCGGGCCGACCTTCATCCCGGTTTATTTCCAACTAAATCTACTCTAAGTCAATGACTCGCACTTGTATTTGATTTTGACCTCAGTCCCCCTGTAACCCTTGCATGCTTGGTAAATATGGTAACACGATCACCATTCATTTTCGCCGAAGAACCCCACTAGAACCGGTTTATAGGTGGCACACATAAAACCATGCATTCATTAAGAAAGACGACAAGCAAGGCATCAAAGGATGTCCAAAACTTGTCAAAAAGAATACAAAAGGTTACGCAAACTGACTCCCTTCACTGAAATTAAAAAAATCAAGCCCAACACGAGGCTTCCCTCCCCATGTGTCTGTCTCCCACTAGGCAGCTTTTTGCATAAGCAAATAAAACGCCGACTAGTAGAGAAAAGAAGAGCCGACATTAAAACCCCCACGCCGCTCTCGATAGCAAACCAATCAATTCAATGATTGAATGGTTAAAAACTAATATAAATGCACATGTAGATTAACACATGACAGCAAAGTCCATGCACACACACCTTTTCTTGATAATATTCAGGCCCCGACGGAGGGAAGCAGCAAAGATAAGAGGGTGGGAATACAATAGCAGACGTGGTACATGTTGCATATTTCCCGCATGGCAACCTTCGGTGACTGCGCATTTATTAGGGACCTCTAATTATTGAACATATAAAGTTATGAATTAGAAGCAAGTTTGGTAAAATAAGGTACACAACTCATACATTGTATATATGCTGCATGAAAAAGAGGCAACATTAGAGCGCACACCAATGATAGGGCTGAAATATACCAAAGTATTGCCGTGTATGTATGTACAACAATGTATTTATGTGTATCGTATTTGTCGTGTATGTGCATGTGTACAAGTTGTCTGGATGGTACATTGTACGTTATAATAATACAACCCGAGGATTAACAACAATGGCAGCAGAGATGTGACCGTCTATGAACACGGTAATATAATTAACGATGGGGTGTGAATATATAAATAAAAGCAAAAAAAAACGAATATACATTTACCAAGACTGGGATTTATGACTTAATAAGTCAAAGATATAAGTTTTTAAGGTGTGTGTGTGGTGTTTTTTATGTTTTTTGGTTTTTTTAATTATGCAATTAGAACCCTTTATTAGCATATTTTAATCCAACATGCACTTTGACCCAATTATGATTCACCAAAAGATTCATGGCAGGTAGTTGCTTTTCATGCAGCTAAGAATTTTTTGGCCTACCGATGTAACGGTTTTTCAGAGATACAGTAATTACTCATATTTACTTAGCTCATTTGCAATACCTAAGAAGCCGCATATCTCACGCACTTCAAAATTGGCAAAAAAGAATGCGTCCAAGATAGGCTTCATGCATTGAAGGAAATTTTCTGTATCCGATTTACCCGTTTCAAATTATAAAGCAATTACGCTGATTTTGCATATTATTAGCTCATTTGCATACTTCTTTGCCAACTACACCCATCTAATCAGTTTTTTTCGAGAACTATCCAGCCTGCTCCCTTCCCCCAAGTTACATCTCAACCTATACGCCTTCAGGACTCCAGAAAACTTGTACACCCAGCATTCCGGGAAAATTTTCATAAATTATGCAAATTAGAATACTTAATTAGCATATTTTATGCCCAAAATCAAATCAAGTCGACACTCATGGACCCCGCTTCTTTCCACACCATGTCACATCACCGTAGCCCTTAGGGAACTCATATAAATCGTACACAGCATGTGAACACGGACGGCGGGAAGAAAGCCAACATGAACATACAGAAAAGTGATACTAAGTCTCTGCCGAACAAATAAGGGGGTTTTTTAAAAAAAAGTGGAAATTATGCTGCCATCATTAGTTTGCCCTCTGACCCTAGCGCATGACCTTACCTCCCCCCCCCGCCCCCCACCCCCCCCCCCCCCCCACCCCACCCCCCGCTTGAAAATCATAGGGGGATTTGTGCGAGAGCGCGCATGTCCGTATATATGATTTGCGTCCATTTTTGGTTAAGGTTTTCATTTTTTCAGGTCATCTTCGCCAAACTTGGAAGTCCAATTTAAACCATTATTATGTTTGAGAATCTCCTTCCAACCATATTACTATAACACACTGTCGGAAACCCAAGGAAAAGCAACACTTCCAATAATCTACGCTCTCTTGAAACTTTGGTGTCCAAATATTTCCACCATCCACTTTGGATCAATCCCCCTTTACTTTCATTCAATTTTAAACAGAACGCATTCCTAATGCAGTTTATGTCTGTGCACCCTGGTAACAAGACAGTATTAATTCGCATGCGCACACGAACCCACTAGGCTAAACCTGCTTTGGTAGTCATCGCTGGCCCGCCATGTTCGTCGAATAATACGGCATAATGCTGCGTGAGGGCCAAAGATTCAGGCTAATTATGTACCCGGAAGTACCTAGCGTATGCACAATTTCCGGTCATGGCAATTTTGCATCAATCGTGTCAAGGATGCGTTTGTTTTTATTTACCTAGCGAGATGGCTAATTCTTCTGTTGTTGGGAGTAGATTTCCAACGATAAACAGATTTATTAAAGGTGTGGATAGTGCCCACACCGGGAGAGTACCGCTGTTGGTGTAAAGATTTTCAGGTCAGTTAAATCATGGAGTTATAGGTAATCGCTTGATCCAGTGTCACTGTCAGTACAGTAGCATGGCAATTGGCATGGTACATAACTCATGAACTTGTACTTCGAGTCTTTGGTAGGAAAAGAGCAACTCGCGGAAATCTTGGAAGTTGAAACAATTTTTTGTTGACGCCCGCCACGAAGACAGAGATAATTAACAAACTGAATCTCTATAAAACATCAGATCGGCGATAAATCGTCATCTCTGAAGAGGTGTAGACAGGGGATTGTTATTTTTGACAGAGACAATATTGGCCCAAGTCATGAACTGGCCAAGCTAAAGTTTAAAATGCAATGTGTATAGTAATATAGGACACAAGATTCTCAAAACATAATAATGATAAATTGGATTCTTGTTTTCGCCCAATACCCTAATTTATTGGTCTCGCTATGAGTTGAAAAAATATTGGGCTCGACTGCGTCTCGCCCAATATTTTTTTCAACTCATAGCTTGACCAATAAATTTGGGTATTGGACTTAAAGAATCCAATTTTATACCAAACTTGGGGTTAAGGTGCAATAGGGGTTCATTCATATGTGGATGATATCAATGGTTGCAGACTGCCAAAAAAAAAAAAAAAAAAAAAGGGGGGGGGGGGGATGATGCAAGTTTACTTGCTGTATTTTTTTAGTTTCAGAAAACAAATCAAACCCCAAAACTATTTTTGTCCTGAATGTATGAAACCGAATAATTTTCAGTGCTTTGTTATTTTTTTATACGTAAATATGGAAAAAGAGTGAATGATATTGTAGAATCATGTCCAAGTGAAGTAGAAAGCCGTGAGAATGTTGAACCAGAAACTGTCTTCTGCCGAATATGTGTTTTGTTGATTTGGAGAAGGAATTTGATAGAGTACCAAGGAAAGTGATGGAGTGGCAATGGCCGAGGAAATGGTTAGAGCAGTGATGAGTTTGTAGGAAGGAGCAAAGACTAGAGTTAAAGCCACTATCAGTCATTTTTTTCCATAATCAAAATGCCCATTTTGTCTCTAAATTGCTAGTGCTACAGTGTAGGTCATATCAACACCTTATATTAATGTTCATTGTGAAAAACAGACACTAAACCATTTTAAAGCGGTCCTGAAGATGCCATTTACGACTGTTTCTGCGCCTAAAAAAAGTCGGATCCCGACTTTTATTAGTAAACAAAGCACAAAAATCATCATTTCTTGACAAATACAGCATGTTACGCTTAGCCACTTACAGGGGTCTTTACTACAACAATTTCCAACACAACAGAGAAAAAAAATGCACTTTGATGAAAAATAGGGGGCGCTGTTTCTTTACATTTTGAAAAAAATTGCTGATAGTGGCTTTAAATTGGGGTCTTAGTTGTCTGAGGATTTTGAGGTGAAGGTGGGTGTGCATAAAGGTTCTGTATTGTCGCTGTTGACATTTGCATTTGTGATTAATGTGGTTACAGAGAGTGCAAGTGAAGGTTTGATGAGTGCGATGTTGTATGCTGGTTTGGTTTTGATGAGTGAGACAATGGACTGAAGGAAAAGTTTTGGAAAAATGGAAGGCGGCTTTTGAGAATAAGGGTCTGAAGGTAAATCTTGGGATGACAAAAGTGATGGTGAGCGGGTGGAAGGGTAAGTGTCAGTGAGTGAGGTAGACCCATGTAGTATGACGAAAGAGGGTAAGAGCAAATTCAGTGTGGTGTGGAAGAAATAGACTCATGGGAGATGCACAAAGATGATGAGGGTGACTCCAAGCTTACATGGGAAAAGATTGGCGTATAAGAGTTGTGTGAGATCAGTGATGCTGTATGAGTGAAAATGAGATGAGAATTTTGAGGAGGACAGAGAGAGTGATGTGTGGTGTGAAGTTTATGAATAGGAAGAAAACTAAGGACTTGCTGCAGATGTTGGGTTTGGAAGTGGTGGACTGGTTGGCAAACGGTGTATGTTAGTATGGGCACATCCTGAGAGATGTTTTAAGAAAGGCCCTCGAGTTCCTTGAGTTCGGGGCAGTTCGAGGAGAGGATGACCAAAGACATTGAAGAAGCAAATGGATGAGAGCAGGAGGGTTGGGTTGAGGATGGAGGAAGCACTGAATTGGACTTAGTGGAGGGAGGGGTAAGGGTGATTGCTGCAAGTGTGAGGTAAATCCGACCACCCCCGTTCACAGGGACAAAACCGGATTTAAATTAGGGGTTCATTCATAGTATTTTGGGTATGAACGCTTGTTTATGCCCGAGGGCATATGTTCATACCCAAAATACTATGAATGAACCCCGTTCATGTATACCGTACGTTTTTCCTAACTATTACTTACAAAATTAAATCATTACATATCAAATTCAGTCTGAAATTGCGTGATTTTTGACCACTTTCGGCGCTCGTCACGGTAGCCATGTATAAACGTTCGTTTATACATGGTAAAAAAAAAAAAAAAAAAAAACTTGCTGCAGATGTTGGGTTTGGAAGTGGTGGACTGGTTGGCAAACGGTGTATGTTAGTATGGGCACATCCTGAGAGATGTTTTAAGAAAGGCCCTCGAGTTCCTTGAGTTCGGGGCAGTTCGAGGAGAGGATGACCAAAGACATTGAAGAAGCAAATGGATGAGAGCAGGAGGGTTGGGTTGAGGATGGAGGAAGCACTGAATTGGACTTAGTGGAGGGAGGGGTAAGGGTGATTGCGCAAGTGTGAGGTAAATCCGACCACCTCCGTTTGAAAGGACAAAACCGGATTTAAAGTTTGGATTACTACTACTACATACGGCCCTGTAAGTCTTAAGCTTAAGAAGTTAAGATCTCCTTGAAAAATTTGTACATATCTTACCGAGATTTGTGTCTGCCCGTATAAGCATCTGACCTCTATCCCCAGTCTTCTTTAGATGTAGCATACCAACACCCTGTCTTTGTAGGAATCATCTTTTTTATAGAAAAGCTTGCACCTAGCAATATAAAGTAAGATATTGAAAGTATTGTAATGAAAGGAGGGCTAGCCCATTTTCTTATGATTTGATAGTGTACAAACCAGTGCAAGGTTGCAGAATTTTCATTGTCAGATTCCCGTCCATTCAAACGAGTGTATTTACGAAGAATTGTGAAATGGCAGACCCTGTAGAGTGGCTGATATTATCCTCAGTATCTCAGGGAAATGGTGACTCACTCTCAGGGGGACAATAATCATGAAATTCATGTAAATTTGGGGAATTTTACTGCTGAAACTGAGGGGATAGCCACAAGTCTCTGTTTGAGACAAATGTGTGGACAATGCTCTAATAGGGGCCTATCCCCCATTCCCCACTGCCTCCAAGATGCCAGGGATGAACATAAGAAACCAGTGTTGAAAACAAATAACAATAAATGATGGTTGGTATTTAAAAGCCTCAGTTTACTTTCAACAAGAGTGTTTTTATGATTCTACCTTCTGCCAAAACCTGGAGTAAGGCCGAGATAACAAGATTGTTTGGAAATGAATTTCCCAATGTTAAAGTATTTTATTGGCAATTGTGACATTACAAACTTAATAAATTATGTTATAGCACAAGAAGCAGCACTTTATACCTATTTTTTTAATTTTAAATTTCAGTAAAGAATGTATTGAAATTGATTTTCAATAGCAACTGTGCTGTGATATCGGGATAGCTGAAACTGCCCAACAGGTTTTTCATGAGTCTCAGATAATTAGCCATAACTCTTGAACCAGACTCCCAAGTTAAACCAGAGAAGATGTAAGGAAGAGGAGATGTATCGCCAGGCACTTC
>JAMKCH010042797.1:0-20900 GCA_023653785.1 Ophioderma brevispina
TGCACAATCATTGTGCTTAGGGGCTGGGCTATTATCCTCCTGGAACAATAGTTCGGGCTCCATAGACGACAACAGAATAAAGCTTGAAACTAATGTTGCGTGAAGAGTCATCTGAATCGAGTGCCTTTAGTAGGGTTATGAACGAGAATCCCATTCTTGAAGTTTGGGGAAGAAGGTTTGAAGATGTTTTTATATAGTTTGAAGGGTGCTGAATCAGAATTTTTGGGTCCAACCTCTGGGAAATGTGGGGAACTTTGTAAATAAGGGGGTAAAATTTGTACAGGGGTAAATTTGAAAGCAGGTCAAATTGTGTTTAAATGTACACCAATGTATTTGTCTCATAATATGGATTAAAAAAAGGTATAGTTTGTATAGGTTCCGACTTTTAGTTACTCGGCTACAGCCTGATAAGGTTCAAGGTCATTCTGGGGCAAAAAAATTCCAGTGCTCAGATTTGGTTGAAAACCGGTGTCAAATTATTGCCCTGGACATACTGAAGCCGAAAATTAATTTAAATTCTTTGGGTGACAGCTCTGTATACAATTTGAGGTCAAGTTTTGGTGACCCCTATAGACCCCTGTAGTTCCTTGTTACATTTTGCCCATGAATTACGAAACCAAATGCCAAACATTGTAATATAAGGCAAGACGAACAATTTGACACCAACGAAGTCAGAGCACTGGGTAACGTTTACCCCAGGATGACCTTGAACCTTAATAGGGCTGTACCTGCTTAACTAAAGGTCGGAACCTGGACAAACTATACCTTTTTTTAATCCTTATAATGAGACAAATACATTGGTGTACATTAAAACACAATTTGACTTGATTTCAAATTTACCCATGTGTAAATGTTACCCCCTTAGTTTACAAAGTTCCCCACATTTCCCAGAGGTTGGACCAAAAAATTCTGATTCAGCACCCTTCAAACTATAGAAAAACATCTTCAAACCTTCTTCCCCAAACTTCTAGAATGCGATTCTGATTTATAACCCTACAACTTATTCTTTACTCCTGTCACACCGACCATTAAAAATGACCTTTTAACAACAGGCTTTGGCTACGGCGCACAGTGGGCCAGAATCACCTCAAAGCTGGCCAAAAATCAAAATTGCCGAATGTGACTTTTTATGTTTTTTTATGTCGTTAGGGAAAGAAAACATCCCAAAGAACACGGTTATGTTAAATATTTATTTTTTTAAGAGTTTAAAGGGTCAATATACGCCGGTAAACTGAAAAAATCCGTGGCTGTTGCTCTAAAAAGATAATACCACCAAAAGATGAAACTTCCTTGTAACGAGAGGAAGAATAAAGGACCATTTTTTTAATTGCTCTATCTACCACATGATTATACACAGAGTGAATAACTATTGAAAAAAAATCATGTGTAGACCATTTAAGTGGGAAAATCCCATTTTTTGACCCAAAAAAATATGCATAAAAGTTAGGATCCCGTTTATTCCCCGCTATGATTCTTATACACCCATTTTTAATCAAAGCCTATGCTTTCAATTATACTAAATTTTTTTGCCACAATTTACCACAACTGCAATAATTGTAGGTAGCTTAAAAGCACCAACCTATGCTAAAGGGCCAGTTTAATGAACAATTCAACTTGCCGCTGCACCGCGCTGCGATGTATGCACTCACATGTATTTATGGTCCGTCTAAAAATCAATATAATTATTCGTTAGACCATTCCAGCAATTGAAGAGGATAACAGATTCTGATATTTTCGCTTGGAGTATATAATTATGCAGCGTAATCTGTGGAAACAATATTCCCATATGACCAGCATTTATAAAAGACGAACACGTGTAACTTTAGCTTAGAAGAATCATGGAATATAAAAGTTATTTAGGGCTTTTCGTAAAATTTTGTAATGCTTGTTTCTATAGTATTAACAATAAATGCCAAGGAAAAATCTTGAAACAGAAGTTCTGCAGCTTTTCACGTTCTTAATGTAAAAAAAAAAGGAAGTACCAACCTTAAGCTTCAGCACAGAAACGCAATCCAAATTCATATTGTAGGATATAAGATTTGAATACGGTCTAAAATGGTATTAATGCAACGTACGTGAAGGGGAGGGGTAAAACTTATATCAAAGTATACGTATGAAAAAGGCGAGTTTGTGAGAGTGGGAAAATCCAAACTACCGCACATATTCTTTAACTCGAGGGGGTCAAAAGGTTCCGTACAAATTTGTACGTTAAGACAAATGGACGAAAATAGCTAACGCCCCCAATCACATGTGAATCACTTTGTTTGATGCGAAAACCAGTTTCCCAGTCTCAACCATAACAGTGTCTTATGCTTATATGTTTTTCTTTTCTTCAAGAAGGATTTAGAAACGGTATTAAAAGCTTTTCAAATGAAGTTTTGAGGATCATACCACTGTGTGTTTGTTTAGTAAACATTTTACTATGATTTTACAACAATTTTTATGCAGATCGAGTGAGAAAACATCTTTGATGACGGCATATATCCCTACTCCCTAAAGGAATGACATCCAACCTGACCATCACAGCAAAAAAAAAAAAAGGAGGTAGCGTTTATTATCTTGTTAGATCTAAAAGCTATTAGGGCAGGCTGTAATGTTAATATCGTGCAGCAATTTTGTTAAAAGCCAAATTTTCACTTGATGTCACATCATTTGTATGGCTATTTTAAGATTATATATGTTTCCATTTTTTTCAAATGCTTAAAAGGGTCAAATCCAGATGGCCGCCAAGGGTATAAATAGGGGCTATTTTACCAAATATTTCACAGTCCATAGCCGGGGGTGCAACCGTGAGCCCAGATCCTATTACGAGTACCATCATTTGGTTTGGAAGACCGTCTGATTGCTATTTTACGGTTGCCAAGCGGAAATTGCTGGTATGGATTCTTTATAGCACACCATTTTTTTTTCCAAAAAAAAATGGCCGCCATTCAAAATCAATTGTGTCTAGATCTTGGCTCTGAGACTCATAGGGCAAAATTCTGTGGCCTATACCATGTTTTCAGGGAAAGAATCCTATAGAACATTAATACAAACATTGGCTCATAGGTTGTGGCCACGGCCATCTTTATTTCAAAATGGCCGCCAAGCAAAATAGATTGATCTTGCCAATATACCGTCTGGGAAATGCATGTAGACGTAGTACCTTCATACAGAGGTTCTTCCAAATATATACGGGAAGTTTACTTCCAAAAAAAGTTAAACAAACATGTAACATTAAAGAAAGATACCTGAACTTGACCATTAGAAACCTATATCTGCCATTTTAAAAACATTCTAACATTTCCGAAGGCAGTCATATAGCCGCCTTCAAAGATTCTCCAAGCATGCAAGTTAAAGTATGCGATATATGCCTTTGACCATTACAAATCCATAACTCGTCCACCGAAGTGTTTACACACCCCTTTTATTTTTTATGTTAATGTGATTGTCAATTGACATTTTATGCTTTTTATGCAAAAACAAACACCACCTAGGGTATAGGTAAGGATAAGGTTAGCCCAAAGTGAATGGGGAGCTTAGGGGTGACAAGCACCACCATTCGGAAAATAAAACCAAAAAACGACTAATTACGATGCAGGAGTATTAACACACTTGATAATGGTACCAATGGATAGCTATGGTCTTCTTCTTTCAATTGATATAAAAAATAAGTACAACATTACTAGAATTACGTCAGAATGACGTCATAAAGCTTGCACGTCGCAAAACTGCTAATTCCAAAGAACACAGGTAGAATAGGGGAACATTTATTTTTTCAGACAAAAAAAAAAAAGAATGATATCCGATGTTCATGGGAATTTGTTGCTCTACATGAGGGACATGATTAGTTAAATGTACACAGAGCAATGTAGTGCTATGTTTAGTTAGTAAAATAATTGCAAAACATCAGGTATTTTCATAATCATTTCACTGAGCTGATTTCCTTACACCAATGTTGACTGAAAATATATGCATTCCTTCTGAGAAGTGGAATGGCAAATACCTATTTTAGCACCCATATAAGATAAATGGTATCGACAGTGACCCCAGGTCAAACCCTGTCGACCATTGCTCTACCTCAATTCCGTTATGGCAGCCTTACCAAACGGACCGCGTGTTACCGCAGCTCTGTCATAGCACCAAAATTAACTGAGATTTTGAGTACTGGACTAGTTGTCGTCTAAACGGAATACTCCTACTACTATAACATAACTATCTGGAATATATAGTGGATTATATACTGGATTTATAGCGCTCAATCGGACGGAATAAACGGAGACTTTTACACCGTCGAGAGCTCTTATTATGTATCCTTTTTTTGCCGCGATGCGGTATGTGATTCTTGTGTTTTTTTTTGTAAACGGGAAAATAAGGTAAACAAAGGCAGCCATTGACGCAGTGTTGCTGCTTTGGATGCCTTGGACTATGTGTGAGTTTGGTATGTTTATTTGTTTAGTCGGGCCTTGCCTTGCTTACAATTAATATGGCTGGGTGGTGTGTATTATTTTATTATATGTCTTGTGGTATCCTTAAATACTTCATAAAATATGTCCAAACTGTTCTGAAAAATTTCTTTAACCGTTGGTGACTCATTTACCGATTGGTTTTGTGTCGCCTGACGTTGGGTACCGGGAGACCTCCACGGCACGCTTGTTATTTTCTGTACTGTTTCAATTGCGCACGCTATTCCATCTAAGCAACTCACGCTCACCCCGTCTTTCACGGCGCATAATTGCGTACGCGGCCCCGCATCCATTCATGAGTGGATCCCCATCCTCTTGTGTGTCGCTCACAGGCATGCGTTCCCGCACCGCCCGGTGCGCCTCTTTTTGTATTGGACTGGTCGGATGTTTCAAATGGGCAACCATTGAACCTGGGGACCGCGCTCGTGGTGCGTAACACGAGGGAGGGGGGGTGGTAGTCAGGCTCCGGTCCGGGGTTCAGCCAAGGCAGCCGCTCTGCTCTTGGTGCTCCCAAAGGTGGGGTAGGTTTGGCCTACTTCGCGGCATGCTGACGGGGCGGCTTCGGGCCGCCTCCTCAGCGCGCCCCCGGCCGCTGGGTTCAGCATCCCTAGGGCTGCTCCGGTGCAGGGCTAGCGCGGTCTGCTCTTCCAATCCCCCTGGGGGTTGGCGGCTGCGGGCGCCCCGGTGTGGTGAGTGGTTGATGGTGATGCCCTGGTCGCCCGGGCTAATCCATCCCGCTGTTTCCACACCTAGCTGGTTTACTGTCCCGGTGGTCTTCGGGCACTTCGACCGCGACCACGGTAGCCATACTTCTTCGGGGTATGTTTCGGCAAACCCTGGGGCCTTGGCTTCGAATATACACACACACTAACCATCTCAGACATTGTTCAGGGGCTCTATATATAGGCATGCCAAGTTCATGTTTAAGGAAAAAGTGCAAAATCATTGGGCTATGGGCTGGGGCTTATTATCGCATAGCACAACTTGAGAATAAAGCTTGAAACTACTGTTGCTTAGAGTCATCTGAAACGCGTGTCCCTTTAGTAGGTTATGACTAGAATCCCCATTCTAGAAGTTTGGGGAAGAAGGTTTGAAGATGTTTTATTATAGTTTGGAAGGGTTGGCTGAATCGATTTTTGGGTCCAACCTCTGGAAATGTGGGGAACTTTGATAAATAAGGGGTAAAATTGTACAGGGGGTAAATTTGAAAAGCAGGTCCAATTGTGTTTAAAATGTACAACCAATGTATTTGCTCATTATGGATTTAAAAAAAGTCATATTTGTATAGGTTTCCTATTTTATTTATCGGCGACCGCCTGAGAAGGTTCCAGGTCATTCTGGGGCAAAAAATCCGTGGCTCAATATTTGTTGAAACCGTGTCAAATTATTGCCCTGGGCATACTGAATCAGAAAATTAATTTAAAATTCTTTGGGTGACATCTCTGTATACATTTGAGGTCAAGTTTTTGGGTTGGTGACCCCTCTAGACCCTGTAGTTCCTTGTTCATGCGGCCCATGAATTACTAAACCAATGCCAAACATTGTCATATAAGGCAAGACGAACAATTTGACAACCAACGAAATCATAAGCACTTGGAATGTTAACACCCCATGATGACCTTGACCTAATAGGGCTGTACCTTTTAACTAAAGGCGGAACCTGGACAAACTATAACCTTTTTTTAATCCTATAAATAGACAAATACATTGGTGTACATTAAACACAATTTGACTTGATGTCAAATTTACCCCTGGTAAAATGTTACTCCTTACCTCCCTTACTTTACAAGTTCCCCACATTTCCCAGAGGTTGACCAAATTCTGAGTCATCACAACTTCAAATATCGAAAAACATCTTCAAAAACCTTCTTCCCCAAACTTTCTAGAATGCGATTCTGATTATAACCCACTACTTATTCTTTACTCCTGTCACACCGACCATTAAAAATGACCTTGTAACACAGGCTTGGCTCACGGCGCACAGTGGGCCAGAATCAACCTCAAAGCTGCCAAAAATCAAAATTGCCGAATGTGACATTTTTAAGTTTTTTTATGTCGTTAGGGAACGAAACACCCCAGAACACGGTTATGTTTAAAATATTTAATTGTTTCAAGAGTTTAAAGGTGTTCATATACGGAGCCGTAAACATGAAAAAGCGTGGTCTTTTGCTCAAAAATGATATAACCCACCCACCAAATATAAAAACTTCCTTGTGACTAAGAGAATAAAGGATCCATTTTTTAATTGCCTCGATCTAACCACAGGATTATACACGATTATAATATACTATTGACAAAAATATCATGTGTAGAACTTTAAGGGGGAAAATCCCATTTTTTGACCCAAAAAAAGATGCATAAAAGTTTTTTTGGATGCCCGTTGATTCCGCTATGATTCGTAATCAACATTTTAATCAAAGCCTATGCTTTCAATTAATACTAAATTTTTTTGTCCACAATTTACCACACTGCTATTGGCGGTATATTTAAATGCACCACACTATGCTAACAGGCCCATCTTTAATGAACAATTCAACTTGCCCGCTGCACCGCGGCTGCGATGTATGCACTACCTGTATTTTGGTGGTCCGTCTAAAATCAGAATATTCCGTAGACCATTTTCAGCATTGAAGAGGAGACAGAGTCTGATATTTCTGAGTATAGTATTATGCAGCGTATCTGTGAAAACAATATTCCCATAATGACCAGCATTTATAAACACGCAACCGTGTAACTATAGCTTAAAGAAGAATCCAACAGGGAATAAAAGTTATTTGAGGCTTTCTGCGTAAAAATTTTGTAATGCTTTGTTCCAATAGTATAAAAATAAATGCCAAGGAAAAAATCTTGAAACAGAAGTTCTGCAGCTGTTCAGTTCTTTAAAATGTAATGAAAAAAAGGAATACCTTAGCTTCAGCCAAAAAAAAAAAAAAAGGAAAATTTTTTTTAACCAAATTCATATT
The DNA here is from genome assembly GCA_023653785.1 of Ophioderma brevispina. Lineage (NCBI taxonomy): Eukaryota > Metazoa > Echinodermata > Ophiuroidea > Amphilepidida > Ophiodermatidae > Ophioderma > Ophioderma brevispina. Next base: position 7,409 of record JAMKCH010042797.1, read on the forward strand.
GTAGGCTTATAAGTATTCTGAAATACGGTTCTAAAAATGGTTTTAATGAAACGACGTGTCGGGGAGGGGTAAAACTTTCTCCAAGTATACTATGAAAAAAGGCGATTTGTGAGAGTGAAAATCCCCAAAATACCGCAATTCTTTAACTCGAGGGGGTTCAAAAGGTTACGTACAATTTGTACGTTAAGAAAAAATGACTAAAATAGCGGACGCCCCAATCAAATGTGACTCACTTTTGGATGCGAAAACGTTTCCCAATTCTCACATAATCAGTGTCTTATGCTATATGTTTTGCCTTTTTCTTCAACGAAGCATTAGAAAACGGTATTTTAAAAGCTTTTCAAAATGCTTTTTGTAGGATCATACCACTGTGTTTTGTTTTAGTAAACTGCTATGATTTTACAACAATTTTATGCAGATAGATTGAGAAAAACATTCTTTTGATGACGGCAACTATGCCTTAAAAATACATCCCTAAAGGAAAATGACTACCAACCTGACCATCACATGCAAAAAAAGAGGTAGCGTTTTTTTATCCGTGTTAGATCTAAAGCTATTAGTGCCGGCTGGAATGTACTACGTGCAAAATTTTGTTAAAAACGCAAATTTTCACATTGAATTTCACATCATTTGGATGTCTAGGAGAAATTTTAAGAGTATATATGTTTCCTTTTTTTCAATGCTTAAAGTTGGGATCAAAATTCCAAGATGGCCGCCAAGGGTAAATAGGGCTAATTTTACCAATATTTCACAGTCCATAAGCCGGGGGATGCCCCTGTAAGCCCCCAGATCCTATTCGAGTACCACATTTTGGTTGGAGACCCGTCTGATTTATATTTTACCGGTTGCCAAGGGAATGCTGGTACTGTGGATTTCTTATAGCCACTTTTTCAAATGGCGCCATTCCAAATCATTGTTCTATTATCACTTGGCCTCTGCGACTCAGAGAGGCAAAATTCTGTGCCTATAACCCATGTTTTCAGGCAGGGGAAAGGAATCCTATAGACATGAATAACACAAATTGGCTTCCATAGTTTGTGGCAGCCATCTTTAATTTCAAAATGGCCGCCAAGCAAACTAGATTTATCTTGCCATTATAGCACGTCTGGGAATCATTAAGTACGTATAACCTTTCATATAGGTTCCTTCCAAAACATATACGGAAGTTGCCTTCCAACAAGTTAACACATGTCCATTAAAAGCTTACGATACATGCTTTGACCATGAGATCCCTATTCTGCCATTTCAAACAATTCTCACATTTCAGAATGGCAGTCTATATAGCCGCCTCAAAGATCTCCAAGCATGCAAGTTAAAGATGCGATATCTTGCCCGTTGACATTACAATCCTACCTCGTCCACCGAAGTGTTTACAACCCCTTCTATTTTTTAGATTCAATGTGATTGTCATTGACATTTTTAATGCTTTTTATGCAAAACAACACCCCCTAGGGTATCGTAAGGTAATCAGTTATCCCAGTTATGGGGGGCTAGGGGTGACAAGCCCCACCCCATTCGGAAAATAAAACCAACACGACTATACGTGCAGGAGTTTACCAGCTTCAATTGCTTGAAATTTTGTGTAAGGCGCAATGGATAGCTAATGTTCTCTCTTTCCAGTGATTAAAAATAAGACAAACATTCCTAGCATTACGTTACGTCAGCAATGACGTCATAAAGTGGACGTCCGCAAAACTGCTATTTCCATAGACAAACAGTGCAGAATAGGGGACATTTATTTTTTTCAGCAAAAAAAAAAGAAGGGATATCCGATGTTCATGTGGAATTTGTTTTTGCTCTACATGATGGAATGCTTAGTTAAATGGAACACAGAGCAATTTATGCTATGTTTTATAGTTAGTAAATATTGCAAAACATCCAGTATTTTCATAATTCATTACACTGAGCTGATTTCCTTCACACCAATGTTGACCTGAAAATATATGCATTTCCCTTCTGAGAACTTGGAGCCGCAAATCCTATTTAGCACCGCTAAAAGATAAAATGGTCTCGACAAGTGACCCCACGTCACACCGTTCGAACGCAGTGCTCTTTCCTCAATTCGTTATGGAGCCTACCACGACGCGTGTTACCGCAGCTCTGTCACTTTGCAGCAAAATTAACTGAGATTTTTGATACTGGACTAGTTGTCGTCTCGTACGGAATACTCTACTACTACTATGCCATAACTATCTGGATATATTACTTGGGAAAATTTTTAAAAATATACTGGATTTATAGCGCTCAATCGGACGGAATAAACGGAGAACTTTTCCACACCGTCGGAGAGCTCTTATTATGTAATCCTTTTTTTACCGCCGAGCGGTCATGTGATCTGTGGAGCGGGAAAAAAGGTAAAAAGGCACCATTGACGCCACGTTTGCTGTCTCTTTGGATGCCTTTTGACTATGTGTGAGTTTTGTTCTGGTTTTTTGTTAGCGGGGCTTGCTTTCTTACAATTAATATTGTCTTGTGTGTGTATTATTTTATTATATGCTTGTGGTATACTAAAAATATGTCGAAACTGTGTCTGAAAAATTTCTTTATTAAAACCGTGGTGACTGTTTCCGAGTTGGTTTTTTTGTGTCCTACGTTGCGTACCGGGAGACCTCCACGGCACGCTTTGTTATTTTTCTTACGGGTTTCATTGCGCACGCTGTTCCATCTAGCAACTCAACGTCACGCTCACCCCGTCATTCATGGCGCTAATTCGTACGCGCTACCCGCTCCATTCATGATTGGGATCCCCATCCATCTTGTATCGTGCACAGGCAATTTTCCCGCACCGACCGGTGCGCCTCTTTTTGTATTGGACTGACGGATGCTCAGTGGGCAATCATTGAGCCTGGGTACGCCGCTCGTGTTGCGTACCCGTGGGATGGGGGGGTGGTAGTCGGGCTCCGGGCCGGGGTTCATCCAAGGCAGCCGCCTTGCTGCTCTTGGGTGCTTCCAAAGTTGGGGTAGCTTGGCTACTTCGCGGCAATGCTGACGTGGCGGCTTCGTGCCGCCTCCTCAGCGCGCCAACCTCACGCTCGCCTGGTTCAGCCCCGGGGGCTGCTCCGGTGCAGGCTAACGCGGTCTGCTCTGCCAATCCCCCTGGGGGCTTGGCGGCGGTAGACGCTCCGGTAGTGGTGAGTGTTGATGGTGAATTCCCTGGTCGCGCCGGCCTAATCCATCGCCGCTGTTGTCCACAACTAGCGTGGTTACGGTCCCGGTTGTCTTCGGGTACTTAGACCGCGACCACGGTAGCCGATTACTACTTCGAGGTATGTTTCGGCAAACCCTTGGGCCTTGGCTTCGGTAGCCCTTGCGGGGACGCCGCAGGTGTTGGCTACGTTCACTGCACCCCGCGGGTGACTAGCCTTGGCTAGTCATGCAGTGCTTCCTCAGCTGGCGCCGCACGCTGCTCCGGGCCCTTCGGGCTTGGCGTAGCGAGTGGTGCTCTGCTAGGCTGGCCTCCGCAGATGCCCAGCTGCTAGGTCGGCTCAGGCCTCTTAACGCGGATACGCCTGCTGCGGTAACTAGTGCGGTTTTTCCCCCTGCACCTGTCTCCGCGGTGGGTCCGCCAATATGCAGGGACCCGGTGGTGCCCCTGGCCCCTGCCTCTGGCGTTCCTGCCTGCGTTGCCAGCTTTCGTGGCCCGCCCCTGCGGGGACACAGTACCCGCCGCACCTACTTTTCAGGTTACGCTGCACCCCCGTACATGGCCTACCCACCCCAGTCGCGCTGGACTGCTGGGGTGGAACCTCTGGTATGGTCTTCGAGGGGCTCCCGCTTGCGGGGAGCCCCTCCAGTCATTCCAGCCACACAGCGCCTCCCCTTCGGCTGCCCGCCGCAGGCACCAGTGCTGTCCGGGTCGCTCTGACAGTGGAGGTGCTGCGCAGGGCTGCTGGAGTCTCGGCCTGCCTTGCCCGCCTGAGCGGCGTGGCGGATGAAGGAAAGTGCCTCAATCTGGGGCTTCCTAATCCTGCCCTCCGGAAACGCGTCCAGGCTTTGACGCTTCCCACAGACGGTGGTCTTCTGTGGAAGCCTCCTAAGGTTCACTTAACTCAGAAGCTCTCTTCGTACCCGTTAAACTTTCGCCAGGTCGTTGAGAACTACCGTAGGGGATTTCAACTCCTTCCTGAGGACTCCAATCATAGATCTCGACTAGCAGGCAGCCAATTTGCCAACGGGCAAGGCCGCTCCCACTGCGTTCTCCCCCTGGCTGGAGAACCGTTGAGTGCAACCTGGACCTGGCGGTGACCTCTGGTATTAGACTAGGCACTTTCTCTATGATCCTCGCCCCACGACCTCAGATCCTCGATGGCGAGAGTTGAGGTCTTTCTTTCTCCTCGTAAGCCTCCGAGCCTTGACTGTCCTATCCTCGCTAGTGACTCGGCAAACGGAGGCTCCAATGTCCCTGGCGGCGTCCGCCCATCAGCTTTCCTGTGACGCGATACGCCTTGCTTCACTCTGCGCACCCTGACTCCCATCTTGCATCGGAGGTTAGGTCTCTAAGACCAATCCGCGAGTCGAGGGACTGTCCTCTTTGTAGGTTTCGTTCGGTGACTCACTGCTTGCCTCAGCAGAACGCGTGGAATCGGAGCAGGTGCTCAAGGGGGCTCATTCGACGATCTCCTCCGGGAGATCTCCGGCTAAGAGAAGAGAAGCGCTCGCCGGCTCTCTTCTTCCACGTGCCTCCAGCAGGCCGAAGTCGACACCCGCCTCAGCAAACCCCAAATAAAAGCCCGCGCCCCGCTACTAGTCCGGGGCCAGGACGAAGACTCGCCCCTCCCAAAAGCAAGGCGCCTGGGAAGGGGAAGAAGCCTTCATCCTGAGGGCATGGCGGCCGTGGGGTCTCTCCTTCGGGAGGGGTCCTTACCACCTCCAGTGGGCGGCCGCTTAGTTTCTTATGTTCGGGAGTGCCAGCCATTTTCTCCCGCACCTTGGGTGCTGATTGTGGTGGAGCGGGGGTATCTAATAGAATTCACCGCGACACCCCAGCGACTTCCTTGCCGAGACCTACCCCGCTTGCCGGGGGAGCCGAAACCAAGTTCTTCTTGCCGAGGTCTCGGCCCTCCTGGCAAGGGTTCCATTTCACCCCGGTCGACCCCCCTTTCACCGAGGGTTTTGGTCGACGTTCTTCCTGGCTCCCCAGAAGACGGGATTGGCGTCCCATCCTGAACCTTAAGCCGCTTAATCAGTTCATCAGGCGAAGAAGTTCAGATGGAAACTCTCGCGTCGATCCGCGCTGTCCTTTGAAAGGGAGCTGATCGTCGTCTTGGATCTGAAAGACTCCTACCTGCACGTCCCAGACGCAAAATCCGACCGACGCTGGCTCAGATTCCAATCCAGTCCACCAGGCCAGTCGTACGCGTGGACGTGCCTCCCCTCGACTACCACCTTTCCCAGGGTCTTCACGATGTGACCCGGGAAGTGGGTGCCTTCCTTAGGCGACAGGGGGTCAACCTCGGCATGTAACCTTGACGACTGGCTAATCTACGAGACCGTTCTCGCCCAAGCGACGTCCGAGATGGTCAGTTCGACCACGATTCGGGGTGGTGCAGAGTTGGGCTTCAATTGTCACTTCGACAAAATCGAGCCTAACCCCCACTCAAGACCTGAGGTAGCTGGTTGCACGGCTGCAACTGCTTCCGGCATTGCAGAACCGACGGGCCGAGGGGGTGGATGTCGTGGTTCAAGCTGCGACCTCCATGGCGTTGCTTTCGCAGCCCCCCGCGCGAACTGGCTTTTCGCCCTTCTAGGCTTGAGGGCCAGTCTCGTCGACCTTGTCCCGTACTGTCGCTTCCATATGAGGCTGCTTCAATTGCACCGCGGACGACATTACAGGCCGATCAAGCACCCAGACGCCCGTCCGATCCCCGTCAATGCGGAGATCCGGGACCACCTGGCCATGGGGGTCTCACCGCCCCACCCTGACTCGGGGAATTCTTTTCCACGCGCCTCCCTGTCGATATTGTTTTTATCACGACGGACGCGTCAACGTCGGGTTGGGGGGTTTCAACCTAGACCTCAGCGCCTCGGTGACGTGGTCCCAGACCGAGGCTTCAGGCCCATGTCAATTCGCCTCGATTGTTGCAGTGGAACTTACCCCGCTCACTTCGGCGATGGTGACGCAACTCCAGTGTCCGCTAGTCCAGACGGACCACGTCCACCGTGTGGCCTACATCAACAACAGGGCGGGACTCGGTCCCGCCCCCTGTGCCTCGACGCATGCGTATCATAGCGTCGTGTCGAGACCGGGCCATCGCGATGTCCGCGGTACACAATCCGGGGGCCGTCAACTTTCTGGCCGACGATCTGTCTCACGTCACGCGGCAAATGGACGGCCTCGGAAATGGATACTGAACCGAGATGTCGTACGGGGATCTTCGAGATACTGTATGTGCCTCAAAATCGACCTGTCTCCTCGAACCAGAGTCACCAGTTCCCTCTTTACTGCATGCACCCGGACCTCACGACTCCGGGTGCGGTACGCAGTCAACGCTCTTGGCTATGGACTGGGACGGGGGATCATGTCCTATGCCCTCCACCAATCGATCCTACACGTTTATTTCGAAAATTGGAGGGAGGCTTGCCGTTTCATCCTCATCGCCCCTTTTGGCCGAACACCTTTGGTTTCGTCCGATGGTGGGTCGCTTAGCGGCTCTGCCGCTGCGTCTACCATCCGTCCGGAATAGTTATTAGATCCGGACGGATTGGTAGACGCATCGGCAGAGCCGCCAGGCGATCCACCATCGGCCGAAACCAAAGGTGTTTTCGGCCAAAGGGAGCGATAGGATGAACCGGCACCGCCTCCTGCTTCCAATTTTCGAAACTACACGATGTAGAATCGGAAATGGTGGGAAGGCATAGGCTGTGATCCCCGACAGTCCATCGCCAGAGAGTTGACTGCGTACGCACCCGAGTTGTGAGTCCGGGTGCAATACCGAGGGAGCTGGTGACTCTGATTCGAGGCGAACAGGTCGATCTGAGCACCTACCCTCTCGAAGCTCTCCCGTACGACATCTCGGTTCAGTATCCCTTCCGAGGCGTCATCTTGCCGCTTGACAGATCGTCGGCAAGATAGTTGACGGCCCCTGGGATGTGTACTGCGGACATCGTTATGGCCCGGTCTCGACACGACGCTATGATACGCATGGCGTGAGGCACAGGGGCCGGGACCGAGTCCCGCCCTGTTTGTTGATTGTAGGCCCCCACGGTGGAGTTGTCCGCCTGTACTAGGACACTGGAGTTGGTCACCATCGCCTCGAAGTGACTAGGGACGTTTCCACTGCCCACACTCCGAGGCGATTGACATGGCCCTGAGCCTGTCCGGGACGCACGTCCCCGAGGCGATGAGGTCTAGGGTGAACCCCCCCCACCCGACTTCGACGCGTCCGTCATGATAACAATACGACAGGAGGCCGGGAAAAGAATTCCCCGAGTCATGTTGGGGCGGTGAGACCCACCATGGCCAGGTGCTCCCGATCTCCGCATTGACGTGAATCAGACGGGAGTCTGGGTGCTTTATCGGCCTGTAATGTCGTCCGAGGTTCAATTGAAGCAGCCTCATAAGGAAGCGACAGTACGGGACAGGTCGACGGACTGGCCATCATCCGAAAGGCGAAGCCAGTCTCGAGGGGGGCCTGCGAAAGCAAACGCCATGGATGTCGCAGCTTGAACCACGACATCCACCCGCTTCGGCCGTCGGTTCTGCCATGCCCGGAAGCAGTTGCAGCCGTGCACCCAGAAACCTCAGGTCCTTGAGAGGGGGGTTAGGCTCGATTTTGTCGAAGTTGACAATGGAGCCCAACCTCTGCACCATTCCCGAATGGTTCGACTGACCATCTCGCCAGTGCCTGGGCGACGGTCCGTATATTAGCCAGTCTTCCCAGGTACATCAAGGGGGGTCCATGACCCCCCTTGTCTCCTTAGAAGGCGCCCACTTCCCAGGTCACGATCGTGAAGACCCTGGGAAGAGGTGGATAGTCCGAAGGGAGGCACGTCCCCGTACGACTGGCCTGGATTGTAATCGAGCCAGCGACGGTCTGATTTTGCGACTGGACCGTGCAGTAGCGTCTTTCAGCATCCAAAGACGACGATCACTTCCCCTTCAACGGACAGGGCAGGATCGACGCGAGAGTTTCCATCCTGAACTTCTTCGCCTTGATATACTGATTCAGCGCTTCAGGTTCAGGATGGGACTCCAATCCCCGTCTCTTGGGAGCCAAGAAGAACGTCGACCAAAACCCCTCGTTGAAAGGGGGGTCGACCGGGGAAATTGCACCCTTCGCCAGGAGGGCCGAACCTCTGCCAGAAGAACTTGGTTTCTTGGCTCCCCCGGAAGCGGGGTAGGTCTAGGCAATTGATTCGCTGGGGGGTGGTCGCGGTGAATTCTATTTCGATACCCCGCTCCACCACACTCATCACCCAAGGTGGATTAATGGCTGGCTCCCTCCCGCACAGAGACCTAAGCGCCGCCACCGGGGTGGTAAGGCTCCCTCCCGAGGAGAGACCCCTCGGCCGCCGTGCCCTCAGAATGAAGGCTTCTTCCCCTTCCAGGCGCCTTGCTTTTGAGAGGGGGACGAGCCTTCGTCCTGGTCCCGGACTAGTAGCCGGGGCGCGGGCTTCTTGGTTGCGAGAGCGGTTTCGACTTCGCCTGCTTGGCGGCACGTCTGGAAGAAGAGGAGCGCGAGCGCTTTCTTCTTCTTCTTAGCCGAAGAATCTCCCGGAGGAGATCTTCACCTGAGCTTCCTTGAGCTCTGCTCCGAATCCACGCGTTCCGCTGAGACAAGCAGTGAGTCACCGAACCGAACCTCCAAAGAGGACTTCCCTCGACTCGGCTGGTCTTAGAAGACCTAACCATCCGATGCAGATCGAGCTCAGGGTGCGCAGAGTGAAGCAGGCGTTCTCGCGTCACAGGAACTGAGGCGACGCGCCAGAGACATTGAAACCTCCATTTGCCGAGTCACTAGCGAAGCTAGGACAGTCAAGGAGCGTGAGGCTTCCGAGGAGAAAGCTCGCACTCTTCGCCCTCGAGGATCTGAGGGTCGTGGGCGAGGACCATAGAGAAAGCACCTAACCTGATACCAGAGGCACCGCCGTCCAGGTGCCTCAACTTGTCCTCCCAGAAGGGGAGAACGCAGGCGGGGCGGCCTTGCCCGTTGGCAACTTGGCTGCTAGGTCGAGATCTATGGTTGGAGTCCTCAGGAAGGATTTGAAATCCCCTTCGGTGGTTCTCAACGACCTGGCGAAAGTTTTCACCGGGTACTAAGAGAGCTTTCTAGTGACCTCTCGGAGCGCTTCCACAAAACCAACTTCTGTGGGAGCTTCACGCCTGGACGCGTTCCGGTGGGAGGATAGGGAAGCCCAAATTGAGCTTTTCCTTCCGCACGCCGCTCAGGGGCGCAAGGCAGGCCGAGACTCTCATTCCCCCCCCCCCCCCCCCCCCCCGCCCTGCGCAGGGCACATCCACTCAGAAGCACCCGACAGCACCTGGTGCTAGCGGCTGGGCAGCCGACGTCGGAGGCGCGGTGTGGCTATAGTCCTGAAGGGGCTCCCGCAAGCGGGAGCCCCGGTCGAAAGACCATACAGACTGACCTACCCATCAGTCCAGCCCGACTGGGTGGGTAAGCCACGTACGGGCTTCATCGTAACCTGAAAAGGTAGCTGCGGCGGGTACTTTGTCCCCCGCATGGCGGGCCACGAAAGGCTGCCCGCAGGAACGCCGGAGGCAGGGGCACCCACCGGGTACCCTGCCATAGGCTGCCCACCGCGGAGACAGGTGGCAGGAAACCACACTAAGTTTACCGCCACGCAGTCGTATTCCGCGGAAGAGGCCTGAGGCGCAACCTAGTAGCTGGGCATCTGCGGAGGCCATCCCAGCGGAGCACCACACGCCACGCCGAACCCTGAAGGGCCCGGAGCGGTGTGCGGCGCCAGCTGAGGAGGCACTGCATGAAATCAAGGCTTCACGCGGGGTGCGTGAGCGTAGGCAACACCCTGTCGGCGTCCGCCAAGGGTACCGAAGCCAAGGCCCCAGGGTTTGCCGAAACATAACCCCGAAGTAATGGCTACCGTGGGCGCGGTCGAAGTGCCCGAAGACACCGTACCGTACCACGCTAGGTGTGGCAACAGCGGCGATGGATTAGCCGTGCACCAGGCATCACCATCACCACTCACCACTACCGGAGCGCCCGCAGCCGCCAAGCCCCCGGGGGATTGGCAGAGCAGACCTCGCTAGCCTGCACCGAGCCAGCCCTAGGGCTTAACCAGGCGAAGCTGAGGTGCGCGCTGAGGAGGCGGCCCGAAGCCGCCCTTCATCATGCCGCGAAGTAGCCAAGCTACCCACCTTTGGGAGCACCCAGAGAAGCAGCGGCTGCCTTGGATGAACCCCGGACCGGAGCCCGCCTACCACCCCCCCTCCCGGGTACGCAAGCGCGTACCATGTTTCATGGTTGCCCATTGGACATCCGACAGTCCAATACAAAAAGAGGAGCACTGGATGGTGCGGGAACACTGCCTTTGATCGACACAAAGAGATTGGGGATTCCCCCTCATGATGATGCGGGGTAGCCGCGTACCAATTATGCGCCATGAATGACTGGGTGCGCGTGAGTGCTAGATGAAATAGCGTGCGCAATGAAGGCAACCGTACAGAAAAATAACAAGCGTGGCCGTGGAGGTCTCCCGGTACGCAACGTCAGGACACAAACCAACTCGGTAACTGAGACACCACGTTAAAGAAATTTTTCAGACACACAGTTTTTGACATATTTTAATTAAGTAACCACAAGCATTAATACAGATAATACCCACACCAGACCATATTAATGTAAGCAAGCAAGCCCGCTAACAAATAAAATACAAACTCACACATATTCAAAGGCATCCAAAGCAAGCAAACACGTGCGGCAATTGCTGCCTTTGTTTACCTTATTTTCCCTCTACACAGATACATGACCGCATCGGCGTCAAAAAAGGATACATAATAATAGCTCTCCGACGGTGTAAAAGTCTTCGTTTATTCCGTCCGAATGACCGCTATAAATCCAGTATATAATCTCCCATAAATATATCCAGATAGTTTATGGTATAACGTAGTAGGATTATTCCGTATGAGACAACTAGTCGCCGTATCAAAATCTCAGTTAATTTTGGCTGCTAATGACAGAGCTGCGGTAACAGGCGTCCGTCTTGGTCAGGCTGCCATAACGGATTGAGGAAGAGCAATGGTCGCCAGGGTGTGACCTGGGGTCATGGGTTGGACCATTTATCTTTTTAGGGTGGCTAAAATAGGTATTTTGGGGCAGTCCCAATTCTCAGAAGGGAAATGCATATATTTCAGTCAACATTGGTGTAAAGGAAATCAGCTCAGGGTAATGATTTATGAAAAGACGGGAGATAATGGGGGAAAAATTTAGGTTTTGCAATGAGGGGACGAAACGAAAAACAGGAGCACGAAAATTGCTCTTGTACATTTAATAATCATTTTCCCATCATGAGAGCAAAAACAAATTCCCACATGAAATCGGATATCCCTTCTTTTTTTTTTTGTGAAAAAAAAATTTTCCCCTATTCTACACTGTGTCTTTGGAAATTAGCAGTTTTGCTGACGGCACACTTTATGACGTAATTCTGACATAAGCTAGGATTGTTTGTACTTATTTTTATCTCAATGGAAAGAAGAAGACCGTAGCTATCCGTGGTACCAAATTAAGTGTGTAATACTCCTGCATCGTATTTAGTCGTGTTTGGTTTTTATTTTACGAATGGGTGGTCGCTTGTCACCACCTGCTCCTCCATCACTTTGGGATCACCTGATACCTTATCTTAACCCAGTGGGTGTTTGTTTTTGCATAAAAAGCATAAAATGTCAATTGACAATCAAATTTAATCATAAAAAAAATAGAAGGGGTTGGTAAACACTTCGGTGGACGAGGTTGAATTTGTAATGGTCAAAGGCATATATCGCATACTTTAAAATTGTATCTTGGATGATCTTTTGAAGGCGGCTATATAGGCTGCCTTCTGAAATGTGAGCATGTTTGAAGGGCAGATATAGGTATCTCATGGTCAAAGTTGTATCGTAGCTTTAAATGTAACATGGTTGTTAATTTTTTGGAAGGGGAACCTTCCTATATAGTTTTGGAAGGAACCTTGTATATAGGTACTATGCTACTATGCATTTCCCAGGCCGTGTATATTGGCAAGAAAAATTATTTTGCTGGCGGCCATTGTGAAATTAAAGATGGCTGGCCAAACCTATGAGCCCAATGTTGTTTATTAATGTTTTATAAGATTCCTTTCCCCTGAAAACATGGGTTAGGCAACCAGATTCTTGTCTCTATGATCTCAGAGGCCAAGATATAGACAAAAATTGATTTTGAAGGGAGGCAATTTGAAAAATGGTGGCATATATAAAAGAATCTACCTTCCAGCAAATTTCCTTGGCAACCGGTAAAATATTCAATCAGACGGTGTCTCCAAACCAATGATGTACTCGTGTAGGATCTGGGGGCTACGGGGCATCCCCCGGCTTGTGGACTGTGAAATATTTGGTTAAAAATAGCCCTATTTATACCCTTGGCGGCCATCTTGGATTTTGACTCCATTTACGCAATTTGAAAAAAAATGGAAACATATATATATCTTAAAAGACATCCAAATGATGTATGAAAATCAAGTGACAACATTTGCTTTTAACAAAAATTCTGCACGAAGTATCATTACAGCCTGCACTATTAGTTTTAGTTGACTATCTTATTAAAGGCGCATTTTGTGATTCCAGCCACCTTCTGTTTTGAGTCATTATTCACTAGATATCTTTGATTGAAAAAGCTTATATTCACAAAGGTTGAGTTGATCCCGATCTGCGGTTGGTGTTATGAGCAATTCCTTGTTTCCCCCGGTCTAATAGGTCACTGTGCTGTAATTTCTTTTACGGACAGAAAAATAAAATCGAATTCTACAGATACGAACTGAATTTACACGTACGATTGGGTACACGTGGATTACTAAGGCTAACGGTTCAGATGATAGAAAAATCTCAACTTTTTTTAGAGTAAGTCGGGAGGATTAGGCTGTGGATCAAGAAATGCCCCTTTAATCACAAAAAGTTTATATTTAAAATCTCTGAGTCGGCCTTTGAAATTCTAGGCCTGTTATTTGTGATACCTGAACACTTAAAGGGGTGTTCCGATAGTCTTTGGGACCCCCCTGATTTACCCGGAAGGAGTATTGATTGATATTTCAGATGAAAGGCCGATTTTTATCATTGTGTCCGTAACATTTTAGCCATCAAATCCATGTCATTCCCAAGATATCAAAAAAAAACTGCCGTTTTAGTGGTTAACCAATTGATTAGCACAGTATGGAATAGGGCTTGCAACAGCTCTTATCGCGTCTTCCATCAAAACAGCAAGTTGTTTCACACGGTACTTGATGGAGGTATGTGCAAGTGCCAGGCTCTCCCATCAAGTAGAGACAACAATACACATAAATTGGA
>JAMKCH010042798.1:0-13026 GCA_023653785.1 Ophioderma brevispina
CATTTATTTTAGTAAGGCTCAGGTGATTCCGGGCGAAGAAGTGGTGACGACTACCGCACGATGCAAACCTTACCCGGCTCACGGCGCGAACCTTTTCAAAAGAAGGACCACGGCACTTTCCCGCTGAACAAGGAAGCGTTCCGCTCTGGACTTCATTTTTGAAAAATTCAACTGCCGCTGGCCCTGCTGCCACGCTAACGTGTCGGGCCACGGCATTTTAAAACAAACAGCGTATTTTGACCAAAAGCTGCCAGTAATCTGCTCGTACACTAGAAATCACTAAGTCACCTTTTCAAGTGGCCGGGCCACGTCAGCAACATTTAGCCAGGCCACAACGGAAAATCACCTATTTAGTGGGCGGAGACTACCCGTAGGGTCCGAAAGAATGTTGGCGCACTGTTCGGCTTTCCCGGAACCCTATGTAAGATAAACGTGTTTGAAGGGTTATTCTAATGTTTTAGAAAGTATGTATCATGCCCAGTTTCTGACTGCAAACTCGCAACAGTAAATTGAGGTTAAGTACTGGGCCATCGCGATGAAAGTTGCTTCTAAAGGATAGAAAACTGGGCCCGCGACCAGAACGTATAATATATGAGGGTAGTGCCCTCAACATTTAAAATGAACTAAGTCCAGAGTTCAGAAAAAAACTACAGTCCAGAGCGGAACGCCTCCTTGTTCAGCGGGAAGATCGCCCTAGAATCTTGGATGAAAGTCACGGTACGGGCCACCAGCATGGTGACTTTTCAAAAATGACAAGTCCAGAGCGGACTGCTTCCTTCTTCGCGGAAAGTTTCGCCCTAGATCTTTCGGTGAAAAAGTCACCTACAACCTAGCCGGGCCACGGCATTTAGACTTTTCAAAATGAACTAAGTTCCAGAGCGTACCGTTCCCGTGGTCAGGGTAATCGTTCTAGAGTTATGAACCCAACCTTGGGTGAAAAGTCAACGTAGCCGGGCCACGGCAGCGAGATTTTTTCCATAGCGGACCACTTCATTGGTCAGCTAAAATCACTTTCTAGACGACTAAGCGAACGCTTGGGTGGCATGTCGACATAGCCCATTTCAAAAATGAACTAATCCGAGCGGAGACCGCTTCCTTAAGTATTTACCTGAAGTGGCCGCTAGACTTAAGAATTGTGGTGTGGCTTAAAACTTTCGGCCTGTTACGGCTGGTTGGATGCCGCGTGACATCCACTGAAATGGAGGATTTTGCCCAAATTTTGAAAAGTGGGTAAAGTGGGTTTTTAGTGATTTTAGGGATACAAGGTTAATGCCTCTGCAGGTCTCGCATACGAAAATATGGCAAATTTTGAAAACTTTGCCTTTCAATAGTTTGGCAAATTTGGCAAAACGAATTTTAAACAAGAGTTTTAAATTACTTCAAACTATGAAGTTGAACAAATCTTGGAATGCGGAAACCTTAAAAGGCCCAATAACATCCTGAATTACCACTGCATTTATGGTATATAAACACCTCAGAAGCTACTTATAAGTAAATTAATAACCACAATGTAAAAAAGTTTAAATGGCAGACATTTTTTGTATTTTGTCAATTAAATTTATTTTCCACTAATTGGATATTTTCACCTATGTAGATGGTCCGCAAATGCAATTTGATTGTTATTTTCTATTGTATGTCGGCTAGTAGATCGTATTTGATATTTGCCTGAATAAAACACAGAGGCGTCTAATGTAAACATGTGACATCATAAATCACATATTTAACATAAAAGCACACTCACTGAATACTTTTAATCAATTTCCAAACTTTTTGTGGTCACAATTCCGGAAAACTAGTGGAAGTATGCAAGCTTGTTGGAGCTCAAAACTGTTAAATGTACAATGCGAGAAAAAAAATAACTTTAAGTTGCAAGTTTTGTACAGACAATCAGGCAGATTTATTTTTTCTTTCGCAGATCATTGGCAAATTATATCATATGAAGGTTCTAAACTGCTTGGGCCTTACAGAATATTAAGCAAAGTATCATATTAAATATTTTCTAAAACAAAAAATCCCTATATTTACAAATGTGGAAGTCAATAGAAGACTTAGATGTACATATTTTTTACAAAACATAAATTTTTCCTTACTCAGAACATCCAAATGTATATGAGAAAAGTTAAAAATTCAACATGTAAAAATATTAAAAAAAAAAAAAAAAAAAAAGATAAAATAGTAAATATTTTATTTAGACCTCTGATAACAGAGAAATTACGTTGAGAAATTGCAAATGAAACTCTAATTTTGTACATGTGTCAATGGGAAAATTGAAATTAACGTTCTGTAACACAAAAGTAATATCATATTGCTTCAAACAAATTGAAATAAAAAAGCTTATGATATGGACTATTCAAAAATGCAAGAAAATAAAATAGTAAATTTCAGATATTTTCACCAATATTTGTATGACGTAATCTTTATGCGTAATACTATTTTTTTTGCAATCCCGGGAATTTTACGACCTTGGATTCGATCCCCGGGGTTTCAGACTATCGATAATGTTGTGTAAAAACGTTCTCTCGAGGACCTAATCTTCATTTTAAAAGCCTTGTTTTTAATGTTGAACCCTGACTATTTGAGATCGGCCAGCAGTACAAGAAGAGCATGCATAATCAAAGTGGCACATTATCAATGCGGGATTTCATAAGTATAATACTAATAATAATAATAATGGTTGATTTAATCTCGTATCGTCTGCCCTAGGCTAAATTGCCAAGACATACAACAAACTAATCAACAGAAACAATGCAACTCCAAGGCAGCAGCTTAATCAGGGCCATGTTGCAACATCCAAACAAACTAATCAAACAAAATACACCCTGACTTGGAATGGAAGCTTTCATGGTTCCTTGCCCATATCAAATGACCAATGAAGAGAGTGGTAATTCTGATTTTAACCAATATCACTTATACAAATTATATCCAGATTGGATACCTAGAATAAATCCACAAGTGGCCCCCACCGAGATTTGACCCCGGGACCCTTGGGTCCAATGGCAAGCCTCTCTAACCTTAGACCACGCCACTCTCTTTTAAACATTTGAATGCCTGTACAAGAATTTAATCTCTCATTGGCCTTTCTTCTGATGTTTGAAGCAATGGATTCTCCTGAAAGAGTATTGTCTATGGTAACCCCTATCCTGGATAGGACGAGGTTCAATCGTCTTTCATTGCAAACAACAGCAAAGTCCATGAAAGAGAATTAAGCTTCCCCTTGCTTCCAAACAATAGCCTCTGTCTTGTTGCCGAATGTAAGGAGATCTTGTATCAACCATCCATTCCATGCATGAGTTAACTCCTGACTTAATTTCTCAACAACAATTTTGGGATCATTACCAGAAACCAGCAAGGCCCTTCTCACATATAAACGCCCCATACTTCTTCACCGTCACAGTGTTACAACCCGTCGTCTCACCATACACAAAAAGTCCTTCACATAAACACGAAATAACCATCACCATCTTCAACTCCTGTGCTATTAATTACTTTTCTGTTTTTCTGCATTGGAAACAGCTGATGGTACATTGGGAATTGGGGGTTACAAAATTAATGTTCTTGTTTTCCCTACACTGTCGTAGTAAGCTTTTTGACCTGTTTTATCCAGTCTTTCAGGTCTACATACTCAGCTATGTCCTGGTCTAGGCCATGCTCCACCACGAAAACTCCGATAAGTAACTGCTTTTCCCTGAATACCCAGGGACTTTATGTAGCCCAAATGGTGGGAGACACAGGCAATTTGGAACAATTAGACCCTATGTGATCGTTCAATCGTTTTATTTCTGTAATCTTGGCTTAACACCACAGAGAAATCATCTTGAGGAATAGTACCAGGGTTCAGTTCTATGTCCAACCACAGAGGTAACAGTCGATTTGGAATGAAGTCAGCTGTGTTTGAGTAAAGTTATATCACACGAGAAGTTAAACATTTGTTTTATAAAAAGATTTTCCCAGACAAATTAGTTTATAGTTACCTCAGAAGTTTTCAGATTCTGACCAAAATTCCGATATGTTTGCAAGCAGGAAAGTCAGCAAGTAGCTTAAGAACATTTTGTAACCGTCCTTTCAGTCCCTTGTAAGCCTTGAGTACAGTCAGTAAATTATGATCGCCCCTTCCTACAAGATGGCACTAGCCTTTCGATAGATTAAAGGGGATGCCCGATTTAAGATATGAATTTTCATATTGATAGATTAGGCCTTCACTCCAAAACCCCATGTGGAAAGAAGTTTCGCGCAGAACTTCAAATCCGTTTTGATGTGAGAGCTAAAAACGTGCATTTGTATGCCCATAGAGTACTGAGTAAAATTAATAGTGCTACCAAAATGATGCACATGTTGCTCTAACTTCTAAACCAAACATCCTTATAGTAAAATAGTAGCTGTTTTCTGATACCAAATGTTGACCACTTCCTGTAAAATCTGGGGCTGCTGGGGCGAAGCTTTATAGCGATCGGGCCATGGACTTTAACACTTAATGACCACGGGTGGGGGGTTTTCCATGGACTCCAAAATTATTTTCGCGCCTGGCCGCTTTAAACGCATGGGATTTTTTTGCGCCGAAATTTGTGTAATTTGTTTTGACTTTTAAATGCGCTTTCTTTCAATACCAAATCATTTAACATCGCCAAGCGTTAATGAGTTAATAGTGGGGGTCCCAATGGCTATGGCACCCCCCCCCTTGGGCACTAACGGAAGTCCTCATGAGATATTTTTCAAAATCGAAGAACCAAAATGATTGTTTGCTGATATAAGTTCACACATAATGTATTTTAAAAATTATATAGTATCCAAAAAATAATTAACCTTTATGTGCTGAAATCAAAAATTTCATCAATCGTGGACGTTGCTAAACCGTTACTCCAAACCTATGGGAAAATGACGTGTATTTTGCAACACCTAAAAATACAGGATTCCCTACAACGTGCTGGTTTTTGTGTTACGTATTCGCAATTTGGGTCTTCTAGAATAGTTATCAAACATAAATAAGTTTTCAAAATGTTTGATGTACAGGTGCAAGGTTCATGTTGAATTTTCCGTATGTTTGCCCATTTTGCCGTGTTTTGAAAAACAATGTTTCGCCCCTATTGCAGCCAAAATCAACAAATTTTATTTTTGATTTGTTACGGTTGTCTGAAAATCTTCCATGTGGTATAATTTCGTTCAAAAATTTCCTCGGTAAAGTGGGTTTCCTGGGCACTAATGTGAGTGAAAACCCCTTGTCACTTAAGTGTTAAGCTGATTTGGTTTTGGTTGACTGAACTGGATTAGAAGCTACCCACACACATCGTCGCCCCCATCCCTACTGTCTTATCTGACATTCTTGACTTTTTAATATTTTGCCTATGTACTTATAATGTTATGGTCTATACATGCACAGCGTTACAATCTTGAAATGACTTAATAAGTGAGATATTGATTAAGAATTTGTGATCATTAGGCTCAAATCTGCATATCGCGATTTCACATAAGTCTATGTTTCATTTACACGTAATATCAATAGGATTATAAGTAACGTTGTGTCGTAAACAAGCTGTCCTACGCTTTTCACATACAGATCTATGTGCGTCGTTTCTGCCTCGTGCGTGAACATTTCATTTTTTACTGAACGTATTGAATATAACGGTGAAATTAGCGTCCTACAAGTTAAAATATGACCTTTTTTTGCGTTTTCACATATAGACTTATAACTTTGTAGCTTTATATCAGAATTAATTGCACTTTCAACACTCAGCAAGGTTAAAACGTAAACTTCAGAATGTTTTCTTCATAATGCAAAATTAAAAAGTAAATTGTAATGTGTAATTCCATAGTCAAACAGGAAATCTCCCGGTAGACTTTCAATGGCGATTTTCTCGAAAACGGCATTTCGTCAGAAAACATTATGTGATGGTGGGCGACGACATGTAGTGTGCTAGTATGATTAGATAATCATGAGCTAGATGGCGTTCTTTAAAATAACAAGCTTGAGCGCTTGATGACTTGGTTAACTTATCTCGAGCGGCCTTTAGTCCGCGAGCGATAAGTTACCTTTTTTCTTCATAATGCAAAATTAAAAAGTACATTTTAATGTTATTCCATGTACAAACTGAATCGTCCCGGTAGAATTTCATGGCCGATTTCTCGGAAACGGTATTTCGTCAGATAGACATTATGTGATGTGGGCGACGACATGTAGTGTAGCATAGTATGAAATATAGATAATCAATGAGCTAGATATGGCGTTCGTTAAAATAAAAAGCTTGAAGCGCGTGGATGACTTATTTAACTTACTCTCGAAGCGGGCCTTTAGGCCGCGATAGTAGGGTAAACCAGTCATCAAGCGCGAAAGCCTGTATTTTCACGAACGCCATCATAGGGAATTGATTATATATTATACACTTAGAGTATGATATATAAATACATTTTAAACAATGTTTGTTGTTAAAACTGCTAAAATTGGATTGATTAACGAATAATTGTCGCAATTAAATTTAACATATATTCAAAACACTTTGTCCTTGGCACCATCTATTGACGAGCGTTAACAACCAAATGGGTTTGTATGATTGCTCTGGCATACCTTTCCAGTAAACTAGAGCGTTAACTCACCTACCTCGAACTAGATGTAGACGACCGTACCAACTACCAAGGGTATTAAACCTTTCTGTAGTGAGAGGGGGGGGGCGAACTCCTTAAATAGGCCCTGTTAATTCTCCTGCTCTTCTCACTGGTTGCATGAAATGAAAATGTCACAATGTTTCATCAACGTGGAAAAAGTAGAATACAGTCATTTTAGCCAGGCGCGTGCCAGCCCAGTGGTTCCGATGGGGAAATTTCCCGGTAGATGCAACAAAATGTCCCGATCATAGCAAACATTTCCCTGTCGGGTGGCAAAAGATCCGAAAAGGGGCTGATTTAACTTGAATATTTGTGGTTTTGTTTTCCCGATTTCCCCCATCCAGACTTTTTTCAGAGGGGGCACCTCCCCCCCCCCCTTTGCCCCTACCTGCTACGCCCACTTGCGTTTAGCTTTACGTGATTACTCAAAAGGCAACCGTACGGTTGAGTTGGTTTGTGTACTTACAGTATATACAGAGTACATTTGTACAATAAGTCTAATAAAAAAAAGGGTATACACGTTGTTTAAAGCGCCCTGTACCAACGGTGCGTTGAAATTCTGGCAACAAAGTAGCATCAATGCGCTTGGTTTGGGTATAAATGTTGAAAAAAAAAAACGCATTTATTGGGGTGTCGAAAACATAGTATCTTCTCCAAAATGTAGCTTAAATCAAATTGTTAGAGGTATTTCTACTGTGGGCTACTAATAAGTAAGAATTTCAAACAGCGACATGTTCTTGCATTTTCCTCCTACAGTCACACACCGCCATTTTTTTAAGTGGTTTTTTTATAAGTTTAGGCCGCAATTTTCTGATTTCTTTTAAAAATGTTTTAATTCACCAAACAAATTTAAAAGTTGAAAACTAACATTGCCAATTATGACTTTTGGCTACTTTGAAACAAATATCGCCCACTGTGGGGCGATTAATGAATCCAAATTTGTTTCATAATGTCATTCTAACAGTATTGATAAAGCTCTCATTTACTAATTTGCTATTCTTTCTTTGCTGTGACAGTAATGCTTTTTAAATGCAATAACATTGTAATGTACCCCAATCAATCAAGTTATGCTTAATAATAGGCGATCACGATGGACTTCAAAAAACTCAAACTTAAACATAAAGGTTATTGCATTGTTATAAACTCTTTCCTTCACCGTGGGAAGACCACCTCTGTCATATGTCAGCAGAAAGGACATCCTGAAATCTGCCGTAGGTTCCTAGATGAAGGGGCAAAAGTAGATGCTGCAGATACAGGATTGGAAGAATTTTAAATTTCTTAAAAAGCAGTTTCGTTACCAGTGCACGTATTTGGATTGGGCGCGGGTATAGGGGCGGGGTCACAAAACCAACGGTTGGGTTTTCCACGATATCATTCTAACAGATTAGGAGAATGGCGCACGATTTTAACTAACGCTGTTAATTGGTCTGCTTGGTAGCTTCGGTGCTTAATTTATATTAGGCGAAACAGATGGGTGGGAAAAACCTTTACAAAGGGAAAGCGACAAAAACAACCAGCAAAAGAGTTATTTATCAGAAAAAAAACTGTGTAATTCAAAATAGAGTAGAAAAGGACAACATCTGTAAAGATAAGTAAAGAATAACTGATTTTAAATATGATTCCACCTTCATTTCACAAATTCAGGCGCATTTTATGATACATTTGACTTTATGTAACAGCTATGATACATTAGCTATATCGTCATGTGAATGCAAACAAGTCGTCATATGAATTTTTGCAGTGCAGGAGAAGCATTTGTGTGTTCAAGTTTCGTTGTTTCCTTGTTTTTTATCGTCTTCTTTACAAAGATTAAATTTTGGGGGCGAAAGTTTAAATTATGAACTGCTAAGGGTACTTTCAAAATCGAAATTTCTTCCAAATGTCAGTTACGACTTTGTTGCATTCACATGACGATATAAGTTATAGGAATATCTAAGGAAGTGTTTAAAGTAACTCATTACATTATATTGAAAACATATGTACGTTACTAACATTATACTCGAACCTCATAACTCCCTAAGCAAAAGTTTCAGGAGTGCAACTAAAGTCCCCACAGAAAGTTTGGAATATTTTTAGCCATATATTTCTGAATTTATTTTAGAAAAATGTGCATAATATTTAGTATCACAACAAAGCTTGTTCTTTAAGGCTTAAAATGACGCCTCATTTGTAACCATACCTGGTTTTGGAGCGAAGTTACTGCCCTTAGAGGGTGACAGAGTCAGGAAGAAAATGTGCCAAATCTGGGCTCTCACTCAGTCCACTTAGCTATTGATCTGATATCACCTTGGTTACCATTATTGATTGCAGAGTGTAAGGGTTTATTCAATGCCTTTTGAATTGCATTGAATGAAAACATGATTTGAACAGGTGTCTGATCATGGATGAATGCAGAAATGAAAGAAGACCTGCCCGGAAGCCTCAAATGACTTACCTTCACACGCAGGCTCGTTTGCGCTGGTGTAGACAACATCGCCAGTGGAACTTGAACAGGTGGAGAAACATCATGTTCAGCGATGAAGCAAGCTTCTGTTTGAAAAAGGTTGGAGGCGACGAGGAGAACGATTTTCAGATTGCTGCATTGAAAGAGTGTCAGCATACCACGGAGGAAGTATCATGGTTTGGGCCGGGATTTCCATGACTGGAAAGACGAGACTGGTTTTGGTTGAAGGAACATTAAATGCTGCTCGGTATCGTGATGAGATCTTGGAGCCAGTTGCACTACCATATCTGCAGAACCTTGGACCGAATGCTGTATTGCAATATGATAATGCTCGTCCACACAGAGCAAGGATAATTGCCCGGATAATTGATGACTTTCTTCAAAATCATGGAGAAGAGCGAAGGCAGTGGCCAGCGGTTAGCCCTGATCTGAATCCAATCGAAAATTTATGGGATCAGTTAGGTCGTGCAGTCCGCAAAAGGGTGACCAGTGCAACAACTTTCATTGGTACAGCTGCGTCGAATACTGATACAGGAATGGAACGCCATGCCCCAGGACAGAGTGAGGAGACTTGTGAGCAGCATGAGAAGGAGATGTCAGGCTGTCGTAGGAGCATACGGAGGATTAACTCGCTATTAGGGTGAGTTTAAAGGGGCATTTCGTGATCCACAGCCTCGTCCCCCCGACTTACCTCAAAAAGGTTGAGATTTTTATATCATCTGAACCGTTAGTCTTAGTAATCCATGTGTACCAAATCTTACGTGCAAATTCGGTCGTATCTGTGAGAAATTCGCAATTTCGTATTTTCTGTCCGTAAACGGACAGAAATTACAGCACGGTGGCCTATGGGACCGTGGGAAAAAAGCATTTGCTCATAACACAAAATCGCAAGATCGGGATCAACTCAAATTTTGTGAATAAACTTTTCTCAAGGATATCTAGTGAACCATGAATAAAACAGAATGTGCTGGAATCACGAAATGCACCTTTAATTACTCATGGTTGTTTTATCCATTGCCTGTCTTTTTCTGTTCATGTCATGAGTGTATTGAAGAATCAGAGCTACTAGCGCTTTTCAGTCCAGATTTGGCACATCATTTCTTTTTGACCCTGCTATCTTCTAAGGGCAGTAACTTCGCTTCAAAACCAGGTATGGTCGCAACTGAGGTGTCATTTTAAGCCTAAAAGAACAAACTTCATTGTGATACTAAATATTATGCACATTATTCTCAAATAAATTCAGAAATATATGGTTAAAAAATATTCCAGTTAGTAACGATTACAATTGACGAATAACCTCCCTTTTGAAGATCTGCAAGTCCTGGTTTGATGCTACATGAGCAGTAAGGGCATTCCATAAGCCTACAGAGAATGTGAGAAATGATCTTCTGTGGGAGGTCATGAGACCTGACTGAGCGCATAAGGGGATGGTCAACTGAGAGTAGCTCAGGTAGCAGCTGGCTGAGGAGATCTGGTGCTTGTCCATAAAACATGCGGTGGAAAAGAGTTGCAATTCCAACTGCCCTGCGATTACCTAATGGTTGAATGTGGTAAGAGGTTAGCTCACTCTCTGATGAAAATGGCACGTCTCTGGATTGCATCACTTTTGTTAGTGTAGTAGGTGATGCTCCGCACCATGCTGAGCTCGTGTATTCCACGTTGTATCGAACCATGGGTTTATATATAACAGCCCTTTGAGTTGCCCCAAGATAGGGTTCAGCTCGACAGAGCAACCCTTGTGCAACCTAGTAGCTGACTGGCAGTTTTAACCATTCTGGTAATCACAGGAGAACAAGAAAAATCCTTACTGATGGAGATGCCAAGTAAATCAACCCTGTAGACCTCTTCCAGAGTTGTTCCAAAGAAGTAGAAAAGAGTAACAATTCTAACTGCCAAACGGTTGAATGTGGTAAGAAGTGAGCTCACTCTCAGGGATACCGATGATGGAAATGGCACGTCTCCGAATTGCACCAAGTTTGGATAGTAGAATAACAGAATAGAATAATAATAACAATAAAAATGTTATACATGTTGTATAAGCTTCCGTTATGGATACTATTTCAAATATTGTGTTGAAAATCATTTACAAAAATTTATAAATAAATATAAAAAGTAAATAAGTAAATAACATGTATTCCGTTATAGATGTTAACAAATTGGATGGCAAATAATTAGAAAAAATAAAACAAATTAATAAATAACATGTTATTTATTCCGTTACTAATAGGCCTAACATCACAAAAAAATATTGCAGGTAATTTAGAGAAAATAGAAACAACAAATTATAAATAAGAGCTAATAAAATGAAAACTGTGAAGAAGTGTACTGTCATTTATTCCGTTGCAGAACACATTAGAATAATTTTAAAACATATAAGAGATAATAAAATTAAATCCGACAAGAATCTTTACCGTTTCTTCCGTTACATATAACGTTAGAAAATACCATGAATGGAATGAAAGCCTGGTCTGTATTCATTCACCTGAGCCTTTTCATTTGCCTGACGCGTATTAACTTAGTACACTGTAAAAATGGTGTCTTTGCAAAAGACACTTCACATGTCATCAATTTTGAGACATGTATTTATTTAGACACAAAGTCATGTCTCATTGCAAGACATATGTTCAAATGTCACGTGTATTTTCAAGACACTAATTTACTTGTCATGTTTTTATGCAAGACACTTCAGTTTTGTAAGACGTGTCTATGTGTCTTACAATATGTTTTTATTGGTTCTATTTTCTTTCATTTCTATTGTTGAAGACAGGTCAATTGCCAAGACGTGTCTTACATAATTATGACGCCAAGACACCACTTTTACAGTGTAGACCCGTCTTCATTTACCTGACCCGTTTTTATTTACCTCACATGTACCCATTTAGCTCAACCATCTTCATTTACCACACGTGTCTTCATTTACCCAACATATATTCATTTATCTAACCTGTTTTCATTTACCTGGCGTGTATCCATTTAGCTCGCCCATCTTCATTTATCACATGTAGCTTATTTTACCTCAGCTGTCTTCATTTACCCGACGTGTATTCATTTACTTACCTGTTTTCATTTAGATGACGTGTGTTTGGTAAAAACTACCTTATGTTTTCGAAATACCTAATAAGACACTACCATACGCACTTTGTACACTATCTTTAAAGGTGATACTCATTGCTCGGACGGCATATATTAAGCTGTATACCAATGGAAAGCTTATGACTTCAGGATGCCAAAAATATCTTGTCCCCAAAAAATAATCGTAAAATATAGCCGCTATAAGCCAAAAACTAACCCTATATTTCGTTGCGATTTTACGCCCAAAAAATACGCTTAAGCTTTCCTTCTCTGACCTTGGCAAATTCGTGTGACGTAGGCGATTGCACAAGTCTTGTTGCGCAATGCATCTTCCAATGGAAAGGAACCCCAAATCGCTCCTCTTCTCCTGTTTTGAATTTCGCCAATATAGCGATAAATGTTGGTTGACTAGGTTCCTTGATCTCTGTAGATTGGTAATTATAATTCCCGGCTTCATAAGTGTGCAAAAAATGTAAAAAAATCGCTTGAATTCTCATCGCTTACGATGCACGTGTAGCCAGGCTTAATGGGCTATCCAGGTATCTCAACGTTTGATGTCTGTATGGTGTGCGTGTGTGTATATTCTTGTCTTTATTATTCTATTACTACATGTATTGTATTTATTATGTTGGATGCCAAATAAATCTAAACTAAACTAAACTAATCGTGAGTAGCGAGCAGAGCTCAGAGGCCTGCTGTGTTTACACGAAAGTGTGAGATTTTAACTACCACTCATGCTCCTGGAGCATGAAAAATAAATAGCTGCCCTTTGAGGTTAGCGAGGGAGACCTGCCACTGGAGCATGGGTGGTGGTTAAAAACTACCGCGTGCATATAAAGACACGGCTCTTCCATTGATTTACGTTACACCCTCTTATGCTAACCGATGGAATTGCATGAGGTATAGGCGCTATCAGG
>JAMKCH010042799.1:0-12614 GCA_023653785.1 Ophioderma brevispina
ATATAGTTCCGCACTTTTAGTTTATCAATCCTCCTCATCAACAAAACATCCCGTATTCTAAACTTTTTTTAAACAAGTTATCGTATTTTCGTCATATCCGGTAGCCTCATGTAGTCCGTTTTTTAAATAATACAACGTCCGAATAATGTTTCGTATAAGCTGTAATGAATTGTGGTTAACCTTTTCTCGATATTACTCCCCGTATGCTAACATAAAGTTCCTCATAACTACTCCTGAAACTCCCGTACAAAATTATCTTCATCCTGCAGTTTATACATTCCCGTCATCAGATCCCGTAATGATATACTTTTTCATATTATAAACTCGATGTACCCCGTAGTAAGTCCGTATAAACATTTCCGTCATCCTGCATTTTTTACTTTGTAAACTCCCTGTTTCTACACTGTTTGCCTTTTGCACTATGCGCTGTTAATTGGCGTATTGCATACAGCGTCTCAGGTAAGAAGCCCGTTGAAAACACACAGCGTACGCGCTGTTAGTAACGGTTATAAACAACTCGGTCGTTTCCATAGCAAACCACCACATTTCGCTGAGTTTTCAGCCATTACTGAACGGATTCGTCAAGATATAGCTGTAGAACATCCGCCGGGTACCATCAATCTTTCATGTGAATTGGCGCAATTATGGATCGAAAATGGACGGAGCCTTTTGCGGATTACACACATACATTAGCCAAATTATAGTAAGACTAGCGGGAGGCCCGCGCTCGCGCGGGCTCCGCTAGATGAGAAACGGGAAGCGATCATTGAAAAGGAAGCGATCACCGAAACAACAGAAGAAATCACTGCAACAGCAACGATACAGTGATGAAGGATAACTTTGGCGACCAAAAACACCGCAACCACAACAGTGAAATACACACCCAGGAAGTGCAACTCCTAAAAACCCCTACTTAATACCCGTCATCCTGAAGTGTGATAGGACCCCCAACCCCGGAGTGTCAGCATTTGGTATATGACATTAATTTATTACTTAAGTTCCGATCATATCCTGACACCTGCAGCTCATGTAGTTACCATTATTTCTAAGGAAACGTCAATATTTAATCCCGTATACCTTTCCGAATATTTTTCTGCTCAAAACTACCCCGTGTCATAACCCGTAGGTCGTCGTACCGAACTAAAGCGCATAACATGACGTGGATTGGCAGTTTATCCTGTAGATCATGAGGTGCCCATTTTAACTTAAAACGTCACTATTCCATCCTGTATACCCTCGTGTTTAACACTTTGTATCTCAAAAAAGACACATACTCCCCGCGTATGCTAACCCGTAGTTCAGTCTTCCGCCATCTTTTTCTCTCGTATCTCAAAATCTCGTATCAAGTTTCTATCTACAGGTTTATGACCCATCCCTATTCTTAAATCGTTACGTCAAGTTTCGTCATACCCCTCTTTAAATAATAAACGTCAATATTTAATCCGTACTGTTCCTATTAATTTTTTTATTCTAAAGACTATACTCACAGTGCGTCATAACATTACCAAACCACAAGCGAGAAACCTGACGTGTTATGACCTTTTTGCAATAAGGCGCCGTTAATTGCGACTGCATACAGCGTCTCATAAGTAAGACGCCCGTTGCAACACACCAACGCGTACGCGCGTGTTGTAACGGTAATAAACAAATCGGTAGATTTCCATAGCAACCCAACCACATTTTCACTGATTTTCCGCCATTTCTGAACGGATTCGTCCGAATATAGTTAGAAATCCGCCGGGTAAATATCAATGTTTCATGTGATTGGCGCAAGCTGGATCGAAATGGTGGAGCCTTTGCGAAGATACAACGACAGTAGAAAAATTATAGTAAGGACTAGCGGGAGGCCGCGCTCGCGCGGGCTTCGCTAGATGAGCGAACGGGAGCGATCACTGAAACTGGAAGAGATCACTGAAACAGAAGCGACCCCTGCTACAGAAGCGACTCCTCAAACTCCTGTAATAGTTTCCGGTCATCTTTTAGTTTATCATCCCTCCTCCATCGAATCAAACATCCCGTATTCTAAAACGTTTTTATACTCCAGTTTGCTAGTTTTCGTCATATCCTGTAACTCATGTAGTTCCCGTTTTTTTAAATAATACACGTCCCGAATACTTCAGTTCGTTATAACCCTCGTATAACTGTGGTTTTTATAATAACCTTTTTTCTCGATATTAATCCCCGTATGCTAACCTAAAGTTTCCTCATAACTAACTCTCCTGAGAAAACGTACTCCCGTAAAAAATATCTTCATCCAGCACTTTATGACTTCACCATCACAGCATCCGCGTACTCTTATTTTTTTTCATATTATTAAACTCATGGTACCCGTAGTACTCCGTATGAAACATTTCCGGCATCCTGGCATTTTTTACTTTGTCTAACTCCCTGTTTCGAACACTGTTTATTGCCTTTTTTGCACTAATGCGCCTGTTTAATTGCGTACTGCATACGGCGTCTCATGCGTAATACGCCCGTTGCAACACACAACGCGTCGCGCTCTTGTTAGTAACGGTTATAACCACTCGTAAATTTCCATAGCAACCCCACCACATTTGCGCTGATTTTTCAGCCATTACTGACGGATTTCGTCCGAATATAATTAGAACATCGCCCGGTAACATCAATCTTTCATGTGAATTTGGCGCATTATGGATTGAAACTGACGGAGCCTTTTGCGAAGAGAACATCCAACATTAGCCAAATTCTAGTATGATGAAGCGGGAGGCCTCGCGCTCGCGCGGGGCGCCGCTATATGAGTAAACTGGGAGCGATCAGTGAAAAGGAAGCGATCACTGAAACGGAAGCATCACTGAAACAGAGCGATCAGTGATGAAGTGATACACTTGGCGACAACACCCAACCACACAGTGAAATACACACACGTGGAAATGTGACAACTCCGCATAAAGCCCCTACTTTAAATTACCGTCATCCTAAGTGTGTAGGACCCCCAACCCCGGAGTGTCAGCATTTGGTATTAATTACATATTTATTACTCAATTTCCGATCATATCCTGACAACCTGCAGCCTGTAGTTACCATTTTCTAAGGAACGTCCAATATTTAATGCCCGTATAACTTTCCGATATTTTTTTCTGCTCAAACTACTCCCGTGTCCTACCCGTAGTTTTTCGTCGTACCAGAACGAAAGCGAAATAACACGACGTTTGATTGGCCATTTTAATCCTGTAGATCATGTAGTTCCCATTTTCTAAATAGTAAACTCAATATTTCATCCTGTATAACCCTCGTGTTTACTTTTGTATCTAAAAGTACTCCCCGCGTATGCTAACCCGTAGTTTCGTCCTCCCACTCTTTTTTCTCTCGTACTCCTCAAATCTTCGTAATAAAGTTTCTCATCCTACAGGTTTATGGACCCCATCCCTATTCTTAAATCTGTTACGTCAAGTTTTTTCCGTCATACCCCATCTTCTAATAATAAACGTCAATATTTATCCCGTACTGTTCCTATTTAATTTTTTTCTTCTCAGATATACTCCCCAGTTTTCGTCATCCATACCACCCCCAAGCGAGAAAACATGACGTTTTATTGACCTTTTTTGCAAAAGGCGCAGTTACTTGCGTACTGCATACAGCGTCTCATAAGTAAGACGCCCGTTGCAACACACACGCGTACGCTTGTTAGTAACGGTTATAAACAAATCGGTAGATTTCCATAGCAACCCACCACATTTTCACTGATTTTTCAGCCATTACTGAACGGATATCGTCCGAATATAGTTAAACTCCGCCGGGGTAAATATCAATCTTTCATGTGAATTTGGCGCAATATGGATCGAAACTGGTGGAGCCTTTTGCGAAGATACACACACCATTAGCCAAATTATAGTAAGACTATAGCGGGAGGCCCGCGCTTCGCGCTGGGCGCCCGCTAGATGAGCGACGGAGCGATCACTGATGAGGAAGCGACACTGAAACAAGAAGCATCAGTGATGACGTGACACACTATGGCGACAACACCGCAACCACACAGTGAAATACACAGTGAAATGTGACACTCCTCAAAATCCACCTACTTTAAATTACCCGTCATCCTGAAGATTAGTTTGTAGGAACCCCCAACCCCGGAGTGTCAATATGTGGTATATTAACATTAATTTATAACTCAAGTTCCACGAATTATATCCTGACAACCTGTAGCTCATGATGTAGTTACCATTTTCTAAGAAACGTAAATTTAATCCCCGTAAATTTCCGAATGATTTTTTCTGCTCAAAACTATTCCCGTGTCCTAACCCGTAGTGTCCGTCGTACCAGAACCAAAGGAAATAAACATGACGGGTGAATTGACCAGTTTTAATCCTGGAGTCATGGAGTTCCCATTTTCTTAATAGTAAAACGTCAATATTTCACATTCTGTATATGTTTGACCTTTTCTCGCAAGAAGTCTCCTCGCGTTGATACCCATAGTTCGTCCTATTATATCCGAATCTTTTTTGTTGCTCTCATAACTCCTCAAAATCCCGTATAAAGTTTATCAATCCGACAAAAATTAAATAAAGGTATGAGACGTTATGACCCAACCATATTCTATCTTTCCAATCTGTTAACGTCAAGTTTTCGTCGTACCCCATCTTCTAAATATACCTCAATATTTAATCCCGTACTTTTCCATATTTAATTTTTATTTTTTCTTACCCAGACTATACTCCAGGTTTTCGTCATACATACCACAACCAAAGCGATAAAACATGACGTGTTATTGAACCTTTTTTGCATCTAAGGCCGCCTGTTTACTTGCCGTACTGCATACAGCGTCTCATGCGTAACACGCCCGTTCCAACACACGCGTACGCGCTTGTTTTACGGTTTTTATAAACAACTGGTAGATTTCCATAGAAACCCACCACTTTTCACTGTTTTTTTCAGCAATACTGCACGGATTTCGTCCGAATTAGTTTAGAACATCCGCCGGGTAAGCATCAATCCTTCATGTGAATTTGGCGCCATATGGATCGAAACTGACTGAGCCCTTTGCGAAGATACCACAACATTACGCAAATTATAGTACGAATTATCATGACATTTTGGTTGCACTATTCAAAATTTGTTTTTTCCTAAACTTAAGAGTGCGTGTTCCGATTCGTCTTTGGGACCCCCCTATTTACCGGAAGTTAGTATCGATTTTGATATCGATGAAAGGCTGTTTTTTTTATTGTCAACCTGAAATTTGAGCCCTCAACCCAGTTCACACATTCCAGATATAAAAAACCCGCCGTTTTATGGTTAACCAATCAATATTAGCACAGTAAATTGAATAGGGCTTTTTGCAAGACACATTTTCGTTGCTACCATCAAAACCACAGATTGTTTCCACGTACTTGATGGGGTGTTGTGCAAGTGCCAGGCTCTCATATCAGTACGAACACATACACATAAATTGGAACAAGCACCTGTAAATCGTACTAGATTATGATGTTTTGTAATTTTATATCAGCAATGTGTTTAGTTATGTCATACTATTGTACGCCCAGAATTTATTGAAAATGTCCTTAGGAAAGATATTTTCGTTTTTTGGGGCTGTGACAAAATTTTACTCGTCATGAAAATTGGGGTTTTGGGGAACGCATTGGAATTTTTTTCTGTTAGTTGGTGATCGTTTCAATTTTGATGTACCATCAATTGTTTAAGATTTTGTTTAAAAATTCCACTGCAATCTTTTTTTAGGGGAGGAGTTGGGGGCGGCAAGTGGACCATTATGCACCAACGGGAAGTGCAGACGCCTTATGCACTTTAAGTGTTTAATATTTCGTACATGATTCATTCTCCACATATTTACACATAACCGTTTCTAATGATGTTTGATTTTGCACTCCTATGTGAAAATTAATTTGTTACCTTCTGGGTCTGGAGAAGAAGCATGGCCTTCAAAGACAAACTGACAGGCCGTTTGCTTGATAAGCTCTGGTGGATAAACCGTGCAAATACATAGTCTTGATTCTGTCACAGTCTGGCCCTGTCATAACCCCAGCATGTCACCTATTATTGGTTACAGATGCATTTCGTGCTCCTGCCCTAACTTTGTTTATGGTTCACTAGATATCGTCCAGAAATTATGTATTTAAAAATTTCAGTTGATTGTATCCTGATGTTGTGTTTTCATGCGAGGACAAATATTTTTTAAGGCCATAAAATACAAAAATAAAAGTTCTCTACCAGAGTAGATTGAATTTTGCACTTAATATTAGGCACCATACTTAGATCTAAGGTTCAAATGAATACCAAAATTTCAGCTTGTTTTTTTTTAGGTTAATCGAGGAGACAAGGCTGAGGATTTAATAAAATTCCATGATACCATATAAGCCCTCAGGCTTTGTTTAAAAACAATGGTATTGTATCCAAATTTATATCACTAACAATGCAATTTAGCAGGTCCCCGACCATCTTTAACATAGGCTACCTATGAACTGCTCTTGTACATATTTTTGAAAAGTCGTAAGAATCCAAAAATCAAGCCAGTTTCTTCCTTCGCAGAGGTGGAAACCCCGTGTTTTTTTGTCACTTGGAAGAAACAGGTTTTTGTTGGTACAATCTTCTGTTTTATTCAAATGGCTTACATTCTTGGTTTATATTATATAAGGATTGAAATTACTGAATTTAAAATAAGCCATTTGCTGGGGCCCCACCCAACCCCTGCTAGTTGCATAATTAAACTCGCAACTGACACGTGCCCACACTAATAACAAAATCAATACGTGTCAGTTATGGGGCATTTTTTACACCATAGTATAGAAGTATCAGATGTTTCAAGAAATTCTTGACAGGCTTACAACGTCCTCATTCAATTTTCAAAAGTACATTTATAGTCTCCCTGAAAATAAACTCAGGTTCTTCCCATTAAGCAATACTAATTAGACCTGTATTATACACAACATGTAACAACAATTTAATGGTCACTATACTTTTATGATGTGTATTTTAAAATTAACAATTGGCCATACAGATTTTTTTAAATGTTTGCATCTGCAATTTTAATTGTGATAATTATCTAAGTGTGCGCGTGCATTTAGAAGGATTTGGAAAACAGGTTACCATATCATCTATATAATTTTTATTTCAAAACAAAACAAAAATTAACAATACTAATATACCTCAAGGGATACACTTTAAAATTAATTTAAAAAAAACCAGAATTTGAATTTGACAATCATTTTGTCTGTAAGGTTGATGATTGCGCAAACAACGAAATGTGTGTAATTTATTTTTCCTAAATACATTTGCTTAATTTCTCCCAGTTTGTTCTTGAGAAACTGGAAGCCCCTTTTTTCAGTTGCTTCTACATTCTTCCGGGAAGAATAAGTTTCTCTAATTCTCCGTAAGTCATAAACCTGTTCCGTTATGAGGTGCCCTCCACCTAATCTCCTTTTTCAATTGTGAAGGGCCGGTTATTAACATATGACATGACTAGAAGATTTTCCCCCCCCACCCCCCCGTATACATAAAATGACATAGTAATAGTAATAATTAAAACATAAATCAATTTTGATTATGTTAATGTTTTAGTTATGTTTAATGCTACCTTATAGCGTAACATTAAGTATTTTATCTAATGTAATAATATGTTTAAAAGGAACAAACCCAAAAACAGATACTGCAACTCACGAAGGGATTTCACAAATCCAAATTCAGCGTAATGAGGTTAAAATCCCAAATTATGCCGATTTTGACTTTCGAATTGATTTGTCGCATAGCAACATTTCTGTCATTCCCTTCGTTTTTTACAAATACAAACGAATTCCTTTACCTGAATGAAATGGAGGTACTATAAACATCATGATAATTCTAAATTTGACTCAAATCACAGGATATAGGTATTTCGTTGCTATTTGCACATGTTATAAATTTCTAAACCTGACTAAACCTAATTTGATACCTTTTTCCTTATTGAAAATTTATTCAAAGATAACACGCATATCTAAAGACTATTTTTTTATTGCTAACAATAGCTAAATATGGTTATTTTAAACAGTTGAACTAAATGAGAGTAAGAATTGCAAACTTGCCCATTTGCTAAACATGAACTTTACAATACACGAATCAAGATGTTATATCTTTTAAAATAACTTAAAAACCACAACTTCTATTCTTCATATTGGTCTTTTGTTTCTTAATTTTGCTAGAAGTCACACCAATACAGTATTTATACATCGAAATACTTACAAGTTGTGTCCTTCATTTATGCCCATTATAAGGAACCGGCAACCATTCTTAGAGGTTACATATTTACCGTATCATTGTCATAGTTTTCCCAGTTAATTTCGCCTTGTGTACTTGATTGTAATAAACACAAAATGGAATTCGTCGGTAAAGCTGAATCGCTGAAGTGCAAACCATTTCTTCATTAGTCTGAATTCCCTTTGTGTCAATCGTAATTTCACCTTGGGTCATTAATTTTCCGTTTCGTTCAATTGCTCTTCTAATTCGCCTGTCAATATCAATACCGACGTATTAGAAAGCATTCGAATTTTCAATTGATATGCATTATCTTTTCCTGTCAATTTTAAGTTTGCGTATATGCCTATTATAACAACAGTAAATATGATTCTGTAGGATTGTTTCTGCAATGTTTTTCTCCAATGTATTCTTCAAAACCTACACATTTCTGCTCGTGTTTTTGGCCTTAAAATTACTAATTTTGCCATTTGGTTTAATAAGAAAAAAAAACATTGTAAAATTCCGATATAAAAATATGCATGTTTTTCTTTCTTTTTTTTGAAACTTTATTTTGTCCGATTCGTGGACTTAAAAAAAAAAAAAATTTTGGCTTGTACAATTAAAGCCACTATCAACGATTCTTTAAGAATGTAAACATATCTCTGCAAGACCGTTTGAATGTTATATTGGTCGTTTTTCACAAAGAACAGTTTATAACAGTTGTTATGACTTAACACTATACATTTAGAAACAAATGAGCAATTTGGAATTTAAAAAAAAATGATGATTGTGGGGTTAAATAATGGCTGGGCTTCAACATATAAATATACCCCATCCCTTATATCTACCCACAGTTACTATAGTAATTCAATATCTGCATGCATGGGCAAACGCACACTGAAAACAATGTATTTTTTTTCGTCCCCCCCGCCCCATAATGTTTAATACTCGTAATCTGCGAGAAGTCAATTACTGTAAAAGGTGACGGGCCAAAAGCCTCAAGACTTCTTTAGTTAAAGAACTAGAGGCGCAAATGCCTGTTTTTACAAGGATTTTTGTGCATATCGCCAAACATTGTGTTTTGGAAAGTTCGTTTTTTGTCAAATTACGGTGCATTTCCCGGCAGCAAATTTTCAAGTAAATGCCCGTGATTGCAATAAGAGGAGATTCACTGGGCTTTGTGCCAGTAACATCCCAGCGTTTTTACCGTAGTTTCTCACAATTACGGGATCCGTAAAATTACTGTTCTTTTTTAACAGTACACAACCCGCACACCTTCCTTACACGGACCAACGATTAACATAGGCCCTATATTGCCTTAAAAAAACCTGAAAATATCCAAAACGATTAACATATTCCCTAACAAACCACGGTGAACATTTTGAACGTCCTTTCAAAAAACAGCATAAACATTAACTATTTGTCCCTTCAAAACAATAACAATTCCCTTCAATAATCAATTCGTACGTACTTGTTAAAACGCCGCACACACACCCAGCTTATATTCTACCAAACAGACGCGCACACACACATCACCTATTCACCTTTAACCAAACCGACATGCACAGATAAAGGCTGTTTGGCCGCACTTTTAATTGAAGGCTAAACAAGTTGTATTACGAGGGGTGGGTACGGAAGGTGGAAACTGAGGGCGCTAAACCTCATTCAGATGCGAAGGGTAGAAGAGAAGCGGCCGATAACTTAATCTCTCACGCATACTAATTTAAATAATATCTTTCGCAGTCTGTGACCAGACCCTACACACTTCCGGACCGCCGTCTTCATGGATATTTAGATATGGGGAAGCCATGTTGCTACACAAGAAATGTTATAATTGGGCTATTCCAATCCATTCCATACCCCCTATGGAAAGCATGAGTCAATAACCAAGAATTCTGCTTCCATAGGGTAAGTATGGATTCATCTGTGATGGCCCATGTCAATTAAGACATGTGAAGCAAAACTTCAGACGGATGTTGCATAAGTTTTTTTTACCATCATACTCTCTTCCCCCTACTGCCTTTCGTGACCTTTGCATTCATGTGGCCTGTTTCTGCTACTGTGGTAATGCAAATTGTGTTAACTCCCAGGTCTAGCCTGCAAGGTAACACTCTAATCTCTCATGCCAACGTTCAGTGACCTATCTATTCGAGTGTGGACTTTCAAATTGACCTTTTGGTTCTGGTAGGGTACCGTGATCACAAAACCGATAGAATTCCAGTTTTGCCTTCCATAGGGTAGGTATGGATTTCATCTGTGATGGCCCACTGCTAGAGGCCACAGGATGTAGGAGTTAAACACATTGCTAAACTGAGATGTTGTCTGCCAACTGTGCTCTAGTGGCAATTATATGAGTGGTTTATTTTGTTAAGGTATTACTGCAAGTTATACAAAAGAACAACCTTCTACTGGCTCAGATTTGGTGGCAAAATTGATGTCAGCGATGGTATTGTAATCAGTGGGTTGTGGGTTTGAATTCTATAGATGGTTACAACTTTACCTATTTTAATAAATATGAATAGTGGACATGTGAGAAGATTAAAGTATTTGTAGTCCAGGAGCATGCTCTTTCTCATATCTCAACTTTGCTAAGTGTACTGATAATTTTCACAATCTGATGTATTGCCAATTTTGGTGGTTTCAGATGAGCATGGAAACCTCGTGAGGAGAGAAACCCTCAGGAACTATGTCATCTCATTTGGAAAATGAGAAATTTGCAATACATTATGATGATTGGAAAATAATTGATTGCTTTGGTCCTATTAAAGGTGCCACAAGAGATTTCACATATCAGGTGACAAAAAAAATTGAATGCCCTGATTTTGCAATGATACAAAGCTTTACCTTCAATAATATCCCCATCTGAAAGGATTGAGCTGAGAAATATTGCCTGGCTACAAAAATTGTGAAATTTTGTATTGGAGCAAATATGAAACTCAGCCTATGTTTTATATTGAAATATAAGCAAATAAAATCACCTTTTGTTCTCACTTGATATGAAATCACTACATAAAACACATTATATAGATGCCTCAAATTCTCTCATTACATTTTTAATAATCTTTTCAAATAACGTGTGTTGATTTTATGCCTCTTGACCAGAAACTGCTATTGACATCTTGATATACTTAGAAGATCACTTACAGGAACATACCATCATGTCTAAGAAATGTATGAACCAGAATATGGAACTACTTGCAGCCTCACATATTTTAGTGTAATGCGATAAATGCTACATGCATTTTATTACAATCTTGTTGTCAGTTGTCACAGAATACCAAATAGGATTCATTTTGTTTCGCTTTATGTAGTTTCCTTAAAATAAATAAAAACAATAACTTGAAAATGTCATTATTTGTTACTTTTAAATTCGTCTTTAGGCAAATATTTTCAAACATTGGGCACTTATTTTCGTATAATGTTCACAGTTATTCGTATAATTAATTTTGTTTCGACTATAGTTAAAGGCACTGTCATTGATCCACCCAAATTAGTCAAAATATTCAAAACATGCAGTAGTCGTCTAAAAGTGAGAAATAAGTCTCTAGAATTTTGCATACAGTATTTTTTCATATGAAAAATGACCAGAAAAGAAAACAGCAGTGTTCAAAGATAGGAACCTCCATTTAATAATGTGTATTGTAGTACGGAGTGTAATGACTTAAATATCTGATTTTGTCTTTATTAGGTTGCTTTCAACTTTATCACTTGCAGGATACATTAGTACTAGCTATACTTAATACAAACCTGCAAAATCTGATTTTTTTATGGTTTTTAACGATTTTCTGATTTGAAAAATCACTGTTAGTGCCTTCAAGCTGTAAAATGTTCAAAACAGTTTCGTCTTTGTGCAAATTAATTTCATAGAATTAGCATTGCATTTCGTTCTGTGTGTCATCTTCAGTAGAAAGCATTTAACATGTGCATGTATAGGCCTATAGCCTACCTATGTTTCATTTTTATTGTTCTTTTGTGGGTCTTCCATGTTTTCTTATTTTTTATTTTTGATCTATTTTCCGATTTCTGTTTTTCTTTTTTATCTCTTTATTTTTTTTTAATTTGTTTTTCTTTTTACCGTTTCTTATATATTTTCCGTTTTCTCCCTTTTTTACCCTTTATATATTTATTGTTAAAGCGGCACTGGCACATTTTCACAAAATATGAAATGTCTTCAATTGCTCTCAAATGATAGTCTAGGCCATTGGAAGAACAGAGATATATTTTACACATAAAAATAACATACCCCAAACAGATAGGGACATTGATATGAGGATAAAGACATCCAGGTAATTTGTTGGCCAACTTTTAAGTTTTCCATAACTTTAATCAACAAATGTGTATATTACATAAATATTTTTGACTCGTACACACTGACATTAAAACCACAAAGGTTATAGACCGATCAAACAGTGTGCATAGCGTGGGAAACATGCATA
>JAMKCH010042800.1:0-56275 GCA_023653785.1 Ophioderma brevispina
CAAGTTAGCTCAATTGGATAAGTCGCAGTCTTCTATACAAAGGTCCCTGGTTCGAATCCCGGTCAAGGCGGTAAGTCGATTTCAGTTACTATATAATAATATACCTAAAACATAAGATATGAACTAGATTGTGTATTAAGTGTGAAAAAACAAGGGAAATGTTCTTTTTTGATCATGGAGCCCAATTAGTGATTTTATAACATGGCAAAACAATAGTTTTTATATGGTTGGGATAACGTGGGCCCTTGCTGGCCCAAACATTGGCCACACGTCCAAATACGACGCATGTTCAATCGTTGGGCCGGGACGGACAAAAAATGACGTGGGCCCCGACGTCACTGTCGACGTTGGCCCAACATCTGGCGTGTGATGTTGGGCCAAACATTGTCACAACGTTGTATGCTATCTGGGGGTAATTGTCTCGATTTTGTTTTCAAGTCGCTCCAATTTACTCTCTGTGCGATTTTTCAGACAAATCTTTAACATATTCATATTCACGTTCCATCTTCAACGATAAATATCTTGAAGGAAAAAAGTTCGCGAAAACGTCCACCACCGATAGATGCTGAGATTACACGGGTGTCAAGCAATGTTTACTATGCTGGGGACAGCGTGACCTCGAAATGTTTTGCCTGCAGAAGCTGCGCGCGCATCGTATTTCCAATTGATGCTGACGTCAAGAGATGTTACAAAATGGTCTATTGTAACTTTACGGAAAATCTGTTTTCTCAATTTGGGCATTCTCAAAAGTGAAGCCAGTAGAGTATTCATTGCTTTGATTCAACACTTGTTTCGCATTGTGCTTAAAATAAGTAACAGTGTTAATTTGCTTTTATACTTGCGCAGATATACACGGGGGACATAGTATGTTTTCTTACTTTAAATATTCATGATCTCGGTATTTTACTCCAAAACACCAAAAAACATGCCAAAATAGGGTTTACGTAGCTCTGGGCAAGTATTTACAATGTACAGTTACCTCAAAATCAAAATATTTATTCATACAGTTGGTTTTTATTCTTAAAATTGCATCAATGATTATCTGATAGGTACCAATCTTCCAGATAACATTTCTTGGTAAGATACAAGAAGCCAATATAGGGATTCCGCTAAATCATTTGTTATCGACGTTATCAGTGTTATTAACTCAATTTATTTGAAAAATGTAAACTGGCATGGTAAGCATTTGCTAGCGCAAAAGGCGAAAAATAGGTATTGCATTGGTAATTCATAACATCAAAAATGCTTGGTTGCAAATTGGCCTCGATTAAAAAAATTATTTCCAAAATTAAAATGCGCGTTTTAAGCCGTATATCGTTATAGGCAAATCTAAATTAAGTGTGAGTGTAGACTACTACACGATATACTTGGCTCTTAAGACACACCATACCGGGACCTTGATAGTCGAAAATAATTAGGAGTACATGGCACTCGCCCAAGTATTAGGCACTGAAAACGCATCAAAAATGTATATTACGTTAACGTTATTTAACGTTATCCAAAACGAAGACGAAAAATACAGGAATCCTCTATAAACCGGTCGCAGGTCATTTTTACGCTTCACCAATGCTCCCGAAGTAATTGTTGAGAAATTGTTGCACCAAAAGAGGGTTAAGTTAGTCACTTCTTTAACCGTTTTACCCAAATTAGTTTTGGCGTAATAATATACACACACTGCAGGGTACACATTGTGTGGGTTGTCACTTTTGGTTATATAAATAGGGAAGTGAATGGTCTTGTAAGTAACTGCCAAAGCCTATGCCATGCAGTTGTTTGCACGGGGTAGTAACATGCTATTATGGTGGCTTATTGGGGTTTTAGTTGCAACATAAGTGGCTCGTGCGGGAGATACGAAATATACGCAAAGTTTTAGGGCCTAATTAAATATCTTTTTGTTACAATTTTTGTTCCAAGTTTTAAAAGGGAATCATGGTTATATAGAATTGTGGAATGATAGGAAACAGAGAAGTTTTTAAGTCTGACTTTCCGCGAATAATAGATAGGCCAAGGGAAAAGAATATAGGCCTAGACCTCAGTGTCGGCTGTTTAAAATACCACTGTTGCAAGCTTAAGGATATGGTATAATCTGAACATATTATACATCAGTAAAAAATTATATTTAATTCTATTTTTTAGCGGTATCGTTAAATGAAACAGAAACTTTCGGATGGAGATCAAACCCCTGACTTCACGAAAGCTACACGCGTCCGAAAATAGATTACTAAGAGGCTGGGATTTACAACCCGAGGCACCAGGGAAAAGAAGGGGAATTATGGCTGGGATTCTCCAAAAGAAAGCCAAAAGCCAAGAAAAAAGGGGAAAGAAAAATGGCAAGCCTGTCTGTGGAATAATGGCGATTTCAAAATGAAAAATTAAAGTGATAAAAATTATGACAAGGGATTGGTATTAGGGCAAAAATTGGAGGACACTATACAGAATACGGGTGCGGGTGAAGCAGTAGCTTTGAAAAGTATGTAATTTAGATATATAGGGCATTCGATGTGGTTTTATAAAAGAACCATACTAAAGAATTCAAAAAAAATGGAAGCTACATTTTTCATTGGTTAGTAAAAAAACAACCTATTTTACTATTCCACTGCTCTTATTTAAGCATGTTGAAAGTGGATTACAAATACGTTTATTTACTGCCATTTGATTTATATTACGTATCCATACCAAATCAACGTGAAAAACGAAGGTATTGAAATAGATTACATCGTAACTCAGCAAGTGATTATGGAATTGTAAAGAGGTTAATATGCTTATCCAAAGGAAAAATAAATTAAAGCCCTAAGAATATCAGGATAATATACGTATTTGAAAAAAAAAGATCTTGTTCTTGTTTTGAAAACTGGGCATCATATCGATAAAAAATACAAAATAGACGTAGAGAAGGACTGCCGTTGAAAGTACAAATTTGTATCATACCAGTATTGCTTTCACACAAGCATGAATGATTGTCTCGCCACCATAAGTGAGAATTCATGAATCTCAAGTGTTAACACTTCTTTTAAAATCAAAAAATTTATCCGAGATGCATATCGGATAACGTATATTACAAGGCCCAAAAAACAGGGAAAAAAACAACTTAATTTGAAGGTTCAAATGTACAAAATATGGGAACAGTGGTGTTCATAACTTTTGTTGATCCATGATGTATGATATGTTTAGCTAATAAAAAATGCATGATAAATGCCATTTTTTTGCGAGAATTTGTTTTTCCGATTTTTCAGATTGAAGTGGCTTCACTTTTTTAGAATAGGCCCATTTACGGAAATTTCTAACAGTATGGTCAGGACCATATATCGGGCCAAAATCGACAAAAACCTAATTTCTCTAGTTCTATATCGGATGACGAAGATTTGCAAGATCACCACCGTATGGAAATGCTTGCATTCAAATAGTAATCAGATGACGTAACCCTGTGCGGGCTTTATTATAACTGTTAGATTCAAGTTAAAGGGTGACGTAATGGACGCGACTCTGATTCCATGCAGCGTGTCGATTGTGCCGCCTTTATTCGCGTGCGTTTAATACTGACAATTTCGAGGTCGCGCATGCGTTTTAAGGTGCGAAACCTAACAATCACAGTGCGTCACCTTTAATATGATATCGCATAGAGTATAAGTGTCACTATTAAGGTGTGGGACGTTCATTCATACTATGATGCTGCTAAATTTAATAACATCAAGAAGCATAGCAAGGGGAACAATTGGCAAAAATACATCTAATTCCAAAGGTATGAGGCATTTGGCCGACATTTATGCTCTAGCATTACCCTCCCCAGGCACCTCCACCCCCTGTTTGATGTAGCCCTCTTCAAGCATTTCCCATTTTCCCATTTTCCATCTCTTGAATGCCTTGGGCATATCCCACTGTCATGTCATCCCTCCATCTCCGTTTTTGCCTCCTTCTCTTCTCTTCCGGGGACCTTGGTTACCATCTGTTATCTTTTGGTCACTTTTATCCTCTTTCCTGTCGATCTCCATTTTTTTTTCTGTAGAATGCCTTTCACTTTTGTTTTTGTATTTCTCAGATTTCCTTGGTTAAACGTTATTGTGAAGTGTGATGTTTAGCATTCTTCTTTCCATTGCTGTTTGGGCTGTGATTAGTTTTTGTTCCAGGTATTTTGTTGTTGACCATGTTTCAACCTCATAGATTTGTCAGACATTAAACGTCAACATTGATGCTTCCCTTTTCTAGAACTAATTTTTTGACAATGTCTTCCATTGCAGCTGTTTTTGGAGATATTGTTTCTCTTGATCCGATCGCAGGGTTTCAAGTACATAGAACGCTCGATCACTTGATCAAAAATGATGTCGAAGACAAGCAACTTGTATTATATGAGAGTTATTGTAACGATTACTTGGGGCTCAAACATTTGAAGAAAAAAAATTCTTCTATGGTTTTTTAAAAAATACCAATTAATGACCATTTGGCTGAAAATCTAAGATGGCAGCCGTGAGGCCTATTGTTTTCAGATTCTTACAAAATAGAAGAAAATTACTTGGTTAGACAAGCCATGAACATGCTTTTGTTTGTTAAGACTCTAACAAATACAGAAAAATCATCTTAAGTTTCGAAATCCACACAATATAGGAAAAATTATCAAATGTCCCAAATGGCGGATATGCAATAAAAATGATTAGGACCGACCCCTGTTGTGTTTTTTCGGATGTTTAGTTGGAATTTTTGTATGCCTGGATAGTACACCTACTGGAAGGTATTGTTTTTACACTTACTTTTTCTCCTTTTTGTAGAAGTATTATCGTTGCTTTTTATTTTCCGGATCTGCGATATCTTCTTCTCGTACAATCCAACTAGCTCTTTGTCAATTTTAAATTTCACGCCTTAAATCTTTGTATCTTTACTTCAATCCAGTTCACTTCTCTATTCTATACTAGGGAGACTGGTTAGTTCTCTAAATTTGTGTTATTTTGTTTTGCTTGTCCTTTTGAGCTGTACTGTATGGTCTGAATAATTGCTGCACAGCATTAAGAATCGTCTTCTTTCTCTGGCGTGATAGTGCCGTCTTTGGTTGTTTCAGTTTGCTTGGGGTTAGTTCTCCTTGCCTCCCCCCTTTTCAGGATTGTTTCATTTGTTTCATTTCTACTTCTTTGTCGTCTCTTCTTCCTGACTGCCTTAAAGGTTGCCTTGTATTCTGTCTTCTCTGAAGTGTCTTATTTTCTATAACTCTTTTCTCGCCTGTTCATCCCTGTTATTGCTTGTCCTCCTCGTTTATCGTTCTATTTTTTTTCTTTGACAATTTGTTGGCCAGTTTTTTCGGCTACCTCCTTCACAATATTTGACATGAGCTCAAATCGCTCGTCTACATCAACATCTTCGACATCTAAGCTTCATCAAATGAAAATTCATTTTGGAATCTTGCGCCTTTTTTGTCTCTCAATCTTGAATTGAACCTTTCCTTCTGTGTCTGATGATCTTTAGCCTTGCAAGTTCCTGTTTAGTGATACTGAAGTTTTGTTGCGCAGCAAATTCCAACAGCTTATTTATTTATTTACATTTGGCAAAAAATTTTTTGAATTGTTTTTGAAACAATATCACAGATATATCAAGAAAAAAATATAGTAAATTAAAATTAAAATTTACCCCATGAGCTAGCCTGGAAGAACTCACGAGCAAGAAACCGCTGTCATCCAAAGGATGTGATTACTCCAACTCACTGAGGCAAGCACAAAATACAAAGAGTCAGTGACTACTTGCAAGGTGAGAAGGCAAGAGGTCGAGGAGTTAGCTGTCGTCAAAATGAATTGAGAATTCTATCTGGCACTTTCAACGGGATT
The DNA here is from genome assembly GCA_023653785.1 of Ophioderma brevispina. Classification (NCBI taxonomy): domain Eukaryota; kingdom Metazoa; phylum Echinodermata; class Ophiuroidea; order Amphilepidida; family Ophiodermatidae; genus Ophioderma; species Ophioderma brevispina. The sequence goes on from JAMKCH010042800.1 coordinate 5,805, forward strand.
ACACTTCTAAACCCAAGGACCTCTAATATCCGGAAATCCCGGTTGGGGGGGGGGGCTCCAAGGTGAATATCATGCTCGTGTACAAAAACGCGTAATTAGGGTATTTTTTTTTTTAGATCAGGCGATGTACCCGCGTACATTGTTTAGGGTATCAAATTTATCGAAACTTCAAAATTAGGGTATGCGTTGAAAATTACGTTTTTAGGGTTTAATATTTGGAATACTTGTAAAACATCACGTTTAAAATGTTTAAGAATAGTGGGTTCTCTTCCAGATTTTCTCCCGATTTCACATGGTAGATTCCCCTAGTGATTCTAACCGTTTTCTAAATTTGAAGAATTCACAGTCTTATTTTCTTTATGTCGTCGTCTCCTACACATTATAGACTTGCAATTTAAATGTGGCGGATTTAAATTTTGAACTTATTAGACCCTAGATTTTAAATCTTTTTTTAGGTCTTTTTCATAAAGAAGCATTGACAAGCCCACATAAGTGCTTTTTTTTAGCTTATACTCATGTTTACTTTCCATTGTTCTTTTCCATAGCAAAATGTTACAGTTCTAGACAGTCTACAGAGTGAGTCAATAAAAAACCCTACTTTCAGGAAATATTTTTTGGTTATTTAACCCTCGTCTTACCAAGCCTTTTTTGTAACACGGTTTACCAAGGGGGGGGGTGGTTACCACCCCCCACGAGAATTTGTTATAAAGCACCCGATGCTTATGATTTTGATACCAATGGATAGCTATGGTCCTCCTCTTTCCATTGATACCAAAATAAGTACCAACATACCTAGTATGACGTCACAATGACATCATCAAGTCCGCGAGTCGGCAAATTGGCATTTTCGACCGAAAATAGGCGAAAATCCAATTTTGCGCTAAAAATCGCAGGAATATCGGATTTTCATGCGGTTTTCAGCTCTAAATGATGGCATTTGGCTAGTGTTACATAAACATAGAGTTTTAGAGCCATACTGTGCATAATATTTTCAAAAATGCACCATAAAATATCCTTGGGTGGCAACCACCCCCCCCTACCCCTTCGACGTTGCCCCATCCCCAACCCCTGGGACGTGCTACCTTCACATTTTTTTCGCTAAAATGACCGGAAAGGATGAAAGAACGATTACCTAGAAGCTTTTTACGAAAGGTTTTAGCATTTTAGCGCACCGGAGCGAAGTTCACTAGGGGGGAGGGTGGTAACCACCCCCCCCCCCCCTTGGTAAGACGAGGGTTAAAGGTTAAACGTTCGTTTCGCTTACATTTTCTTTGTAACCTTGGGATATTCATTTTGTATTGATTTTATTGAGGGGCGGCGCCGGGGGGTGGGGGTGTGGCATGGGGCGGTGCACCCCCCCGGTGAGTTTCAAAATTCAGAAAAAACAGGGGTTTTAAGCAATAAATTGTGTAAAAATTAGACCTATTTTACAAATCGTGTAATGTTTCGCCCCTCCTATGATTTTACCATGGCGCCGCCCCTGATTTTGTTAACAAATACAGTCATATGGTCCAATTTGATACACATTTTTACTTCTACATGTACTATCCAAACGGATGGACCGATTAAACTCATTATCATGTTTTGAGGAGTCCAAGGGTGTGAAAATATCGGATCCAAAACATGATAATGATAAAATTGGATGATTTACGCCCAATATTAATTGGTCTCGCTATGAGTTTTAAAATATTGGGCTCGACTGTGTCTCGCCCAATATTTTTGCAACTCACTCATAGCTCGACCAATTAATTTGGACTTAATCGATCCAATTGTATATCAAATTTGTAAATAAGATATTTTTGGTGATATGCTTCCATGTGAGTGGGAAAATATTATATGAAAAATTGGACCACAGTGAGGTCACCAACCTTTAAAAGTCCATGGTCCGATCACTAATAGCCTCGTCCCCAGGGACCCCAAATTTTACAGGATGTGGTCAACATTTTGGTATCTGAAGAAAGTTACTACTTTTGTTCTCATTTATCTTGTGAAATCTTAGGGCTAAAGGATGTTTAGTTTGGAAGTTATGAGCGAAAATGTGCGCCATTTGGTTGACCAATATTACTTTTACAGAGTAGTCTATGGGCTTACAAAATCATGTTTTAGCTCTCACATCAAATCGGATTGAAATATTAGCGCGAAACTTTACAGATTTACGGTTTTGGTGTGTAGGTCATTCTATTAACACCTAAAGACACTATCAGTGATTTTTTTCTTGTTTTTCAAAATATTTTCAATTTGCAGGAATAGCTTAAAAGTGAAGAATAAGTCTGTAGAATTCTCATAAGTTATTTTTTCCAAGTGAAAAATTGATAGAAAAGGAAGAAAACAGCAGTGTCCAAAGATAAGCATCTCCATTGAATTACGTATTGTAGTAAGTGTCCGTTCAGACAGTAATGACTAAAATATCCGATTTGTCCTTATAATGTTGCTCTTGGTCCTATAACTTGTAAGGTATGTTAGGATGCCTAAACTTGATACAAACACGCAAATATCTGATTTTTGATGATCTTTTTGATTTTCTGGTTGAGCAAGTCACTGATAGTGCCTTTAAGTGGAAGTGGGGTCCTTATGGACCCTAAACTCAGTTTTCGCGCGTTACGCGAAAACGCAAATGATGACGAGACCGTTGTTTCTGCTAATTGTCAAGCTTGTTATCCCGCATCTTCTGTCATGTGTGCGTTGCGTAGATATCGCGTTAGGGTCCATATGGACCCCCCTTGACCAACGGGCATACCCATGACAAAAATAATTTTCCACATAAAGGTGACCTTTGACCTTTGGTGGCTACTCATGTATGTGGAGATATGTTACTATCACAAACTAATTAAATTCTAATAATGTTCATTAACCAATTATCTGCTATTATGTTATTTGATCGGTAACCCTTTACCTGTACAAATGAATGGTAAATATATTGCTCAGAAAAACAGCTAAGTAAAAATAGTACAATTTATCTAACAATCCTATTTTTGCTAAACAACTACTATTAAAAAATTTAAAGTTTATCAATCATATTGGAGAAATTAAAAAAAACAAAATGTGCCCTCTTTTTGGTGAAAAATGGGCAACGATAAATCAATGTTTCGTTCCTAATGTTTTCAGTGTCGCATAACATATTTCAATTTTTCTTTCTTTGTTGTTGATGTTTTAAGTAGTCTTGAAATGTGATGAATTTTATTGAAATATTCTTATGGGAAATACGTTTTTTAGGTTAGGGTCCATAGGGACCCCCTTGACCACCAACGGGCATGCGCAAGACCTTGACCACTTAAGTGTTAATACAAAGTTTATATAGTTAAATCGGGTCATCCATTTTCCTTACTAGGGATTCAATCGTGTTATACAACAGTTTATCAGAAATTAACACAACGCGCCCACGCGTCTGCGTATTTTTATCTTGCGAGGACAATGCTAAAAATACGCGGACGCACCGGGGGAATTTGTGATGAAACCATTGTATAATGTTGTTAAATCTCTTCCAACAGTAACTTTCATTGCAAAAATCAAACAAACAAAATACAAGTAAAGAAAAATCTCCCCCTTTCGTACTAAGCGAATAGCCATGATGCAGAGTGGTTCATCAGAATTAACAACGATACACCCTCGAGTCCGCCTATTTTTATATATTTTTATATCTTTTATTGTTTATCAGGGTTCCTTTGAGGGTCTGCTACTGGTAGCCTGGTACTACCTGTCCCAGGGCCGAGTTGTCGGCTACACGTAGACCCTCTCAGGGTCTGTGGTATAAACGACTGGTAATGAAGACTACAATCTCTCTGAGTCAACCAAATCCCGGCGTGCGAGTGGTATTTTGAACTTTGTCAATCCGTGGACAGTGTGTTAGCTCAGTATTAAAAGGACCGATGTCCAAGGGTCCAGGGAGGGCCCAGTGATCTGATTTTTTTAAATCGATTTATGGAACCAGCCTGCGGTTAGCATAAATCCAGTTATTTCGACACGGTGTTGCCATTTTGCTCGTTGCTCGTGTTAACCAATCATCCGGCGTCTAGGTTGTGACGTTGTGCTTTGTTTTGGCTTGTTTTTATGCCCGTTCGCGCCAGTTCTTCACTTGGCTTTCTCAACCGTTTCATGCATGTCAGATTTTTATTCCGCTCTTCGAGATCAACTTTGAAATCTAGTTACGTTGAACTTTCTATGTGGATCGTTAGGATTTTTTTTTTTTTTTTTTTTTTTTTTTATATCTTTTATTGTTTATCAGGGTTCCTTTGAGGGTCTGCTACTGGTAGCCTGGTACTACCTGTCCCAGGGCCGAGTTGTCGGCTAAACGTAGACCCTCTCAGGGTCTGTGGTATAAACGACTGGTAATGAAGACTACAATCTCTCTGAGTCAACCAAATCCCGGCGTGCGAGTGGTATTTTGAATTTTGTCAATCCGTGGACAGTGTGTCAGCGCAGTATTAAAAGGGACCCGATGTCCAAGGGTCCAGGGAGGGGCCAGTGATCTGCTTTTTTTAACGGATTTTAGTGGTTGATTTTTGTTCTCAGGGGCGTCTCAATAAGCGTAACACGCGGAAATATGCGACTGTTTTAGTGAATGAAATGTGTCGTAATTTATACAAAGTTGATGTTTAATCAAGATATGGACCTATCTTTCCGTACATTACCCATCACGATAGCTTTTTTCAATCTGGAGATATACGTAATTGTTTGCAGGTAAGCGGAAATCCACTCTGTGCCACTTTTCAATAAAGAGAAGAACCAGTTTCGAATAACCTTTTCAACAATAAGCACTGAAACATGTAAAAATGTGTGGAAACGTTATGGAATAATTGATTTGCACCATCAAGGCACGGGTGTTAGTGATTGTTTGATGATCAATTATGTAACTAATCCTATCATGCGAAAAGTGCAGTCATTATGATCTAAGTAGCAATCTTGTCAGGGATGTGGGTGCCTGAAAAACAGGGCAGGCAGTAAAGGGCAACAGTTTCAGCTTTTACTCTCGATGAGAGAGTGCTTCATGGTGTTGCAGTGTATGAAACGCAAATGCTGCAGAAGTCATCAGACAATTCCAGTTGACGTTTACGGGTAGGAAATTACCGTTCGTCAAACGGTGACAAGGAACTACCAGAGTATGTTCAACTATGCCACCAGTCAACAACCTTGAACTCGGGTAATTCGTGAAGACCAAAAAACTGCAAGACCCGCTGAATATCGAGAGTACGGTTGCTCTCCACGAGATCCCACGTCTCTGCCAGAACAACCCTCTAGCCGACATCTACAGATCATATTCAATAGAATCACCGATTAGGTTGTCGGCCCGCTTTTCCTCCGAGAAAACATTAACGGACAAGTTACCTTGAAATGGTTAATGGCTTAGCGGTGCCTCATCTTCTACATAACTGGCGGTATCAGCTGAACGCTGATGGCTCCATTAGGAGAGTGTGGTGGGTCCAAGATGGTGCACCATGTCATCGTGCAAGAAGATGTACACGGCAGGCTCCAGGAACTTTTTCCGCACCGTGTGGTTGGGATCGGTCACGACTTTGAGTTTCCCCCGAGCGTCTCCAGCCCGGACGCCGTTGACATTTATTTATGGGGATATAGCAAGAGCAAAGTATACAGAAAACCACCGCGAGTATCCCAGATCTGCAAAGAAGGATCACAGACGGGTACGACAAATCAGCCGCGCAGAGTGCAGGGAGGTGTTGAGGCAATGTGTTCACGAGCCGCGCGCCGCTGCATTCAGCGAGGAGGGGTATGTCGAAGGAAGAGGAGAGTGAGGATGATAAGAACTTTTATTTCTCATCCCATCCAGATTATGGACGTTATTTTCAAGAACAAGAAGAAGGACTTAGATCATGGAAAAAAAACCGTAATTTGTGTACAAATCGAAACAAATATTTGAAACTCATATGACTATACCCAGTATGGTTCAGTGAACATTTTGCAGATTATTGATCATGCGGTTGCATGAGCATTGAATTTTTGTTTGGCATTACCTCTCTTTTTGAGTGCAAGGAAATGTGGCACTGATACGTTCAATTTTATCAACTCCAAAGTATGGAAATTGTACAATATTTGATTTAGATTTAAATATTAGTAGAGATTCTTTTAAAGTTAAGGTATAAAGATTTATCATGAAAAATGTCCTACGGAGTGTTATTTCCATAATCTATATTGTTTGAACATGTTATTCAGATAACGTGTGTTGCTTACCTGCAAACAAATGCGTATATCTCCAGATTGACAAACGCTATCGTGTGTGGTAAATTGTACTAGAAAGATAGGTCCTTTATATTGAAAATGACTAATTATGATTAATACGACCCGCTTCATGCCTCTACAACCACACTTTCCGTGTTCACACTTTTATTGAGCCGCCCTGTACATTAGTGCAGGTGTTGGGTGAGCTGCGACTGTTGCAAATAGTTTGATTTTATGTCAGTGAACCTACTTGTTGCCCTGAATCCAGAAGACAGAGCAGAGATGTGGGACGTCTAGCTCAAACGTCACCCCCTCCATTGTGTTCTAAGGACACCTGATGAGGAGGTTGAATGGTTCCCTGTGGTAGAACGAACAAGAAGATCTACCTACAAGGCATTCAGCTCTGGAAAACTAATGGCGGCCATCCAGCAAACCGTGCTTGCATGGTGGCCGTGGTTGCCCAAAGGCTAGGCCCACCGCCGAAAATGTGGATGACTAACTAGGTTTACTAAAATAGATCACCCTCTTTTTAAGCCTGCACGTGCACACAATTTCAAACGAACTCGCTATGCAAATAAAGCGGCCGCACAACTGCGTAATGGCTCTCGTGTCCAGAACTACGTCCTGCAGCGGGTACCGAAATAGCAACTTTGGGTTCATTACCGATTAAAACACCGCGCCACTCATGTAGAAACAATAGGAAGAGTTATCGAATCATCACTTTCGGATGAATCCTGTTTCGACGCCCACAATTTCAAATCAACGCATGACTCGATGACAATGTTACAATACCTGTGTCCTGGCAGCAATCGTACCGACACACGTGCGCTTTTGAGTTACTGTATTAAATGTGCTTGTTCCGATTTATGTGTATTGTGTTCTCTACTTGATATGAGAGCCTGACACTTACACATACACCCCATCAAGTAGAGTGGGAAACAAACTTGCGGTTTTGATGGTTGTCGCAATAATGCATGTTGCAAAGCTGTATTCAATACTGTGCTAATATTGATGGTTAACAACTAAAACGGCGGTTTTTTTCTTTATATCTTGGGAATGAAATGGATTTGAGGGCTCAAATTTCAGGACGACAATGAGAATTTTCAGGACTTTCATCTGATATCGAAATCGATACTACTTCCGGGGTAAATCATGGGGGTCCCAACAGACGAAATCGGAACACGCACCTTTAATACACCAAATGCTTAAAGATCCATCCATTCAATTTTATTATATGTAATGTGTGTTTCCTATTGAAGTTTATCTTAAAAAACTAACCATATTAAAGGTGGCCCGTCCGATTAAAACATATTTTTCTGTTTCGTAGGAAGGGCCATCACAAACCTACTTTAATTCCAAAATTTATTTTGAATCTGAGATTACAATCTATTATGTGAGCGGTAATTGTGTGTATTACAATAGCCCATAGAGTACTGTACCAAATATTTTCCGGTTACCGTACACAAACCATTATTTTAGCTTGTACCATCGAAATGAGAAAGAAGTCAGTCAAAATATTTTACAGATGAGATAAGAAAATACAAGGTTTCTAATGATATCAAAATCATAGGTTCGATGGTGTGAAAGGAGCGGTCGAGGCTGACGATCGGGTGCTGCCACTTAAATTAAATTCAAACGAATCTTATTTGATGATATTGTACAAAGTAGACCAAATTATTGCAATGTGTGACGTAAACTTCAAACACTTTGACCAACGAGTGTATTGCTATAATTTTTTGACCTGTATTTCATGTCCCGTATACTTAGGTTTAGATTTATAAAGAGAGCATGTATTCGGATACAAATAACCCCTATGAATAAGAAGGTTTCTTTTTTTTTTTTTTTTTACTTTTTTTTTTTTTTTACTTTTTTCCTTTCTTCCTTTTTTTTTAAGGAGAATTTAATATCTCAATCTTTGAGTCAAATCAATTTGCTATTAACATTTTACAGTATGAATATGACATTAACTTCAAACACTTTGACCAACGACTGTATTGCTATAATTTATTGATGCGTATACTTAGGTTTAGTTTTATAAAGAAAGCATGGATTCGGGTACAAATAACACATGTGAATAGAAGGTTTCTTTTTTTACTTTTTTTTCTTTTTTTTATGGAGAATGTAAATATCTCAATCTTTGAGTCAAATCAATTTGCTATTCACATATTACAGTATGAGTTGTTTCCTGTTACGTTTGAACGTAAAAAGATGCAAGTTATATTTATAACTGAGAAACACTAAATTTGTGTCCGTGAGTTCATTACTTCATAATTTACCTGTGTGTAAACCAAAACGGAAATTGCTTTATTTCGTTATTTGTTAACAATTCATAACTGATATTGAATTTCATTTCAAAGGATAATCATATATGTGGCGATCAAATATCTTGCGGAAAAAACCTTTGTCCTCATCTTCCACACTCTATGCATTTTATCGTCTACAAACGCAACATGCCTAATAATAGCAAGCCATCTGATTGCTAAAAGAGGTCATTTAACTGGCATTCACCGTTTTCCTAGATAGGTAATGTCTATGTTATAAATAGATTTCGTTTAAATTGTAAACTCCGTTTTCTTCTGCCAAATATTTAAACAACCGGGAAGTATGATAAGGAATATGCAACTTTAACCAACGCATTTGAAATAATCAAAGATGGAAACATGTCTTATGCTAAAAGAATCTAGATTACTCCACCTGATAAGTTTACATAATTGGGTAAAAGAGAGATTGATATTATAAATAACCAATTATTTAGAATATGAATATTTTCGGTTCAATTGGTCGTGCAGAAATAGCTCATCTCACACCGATAACTACACTAAAATGAAACAATATTTTTATTTTATTTTTTGTTCTCAACCTACAAGTGACATGATATGGTGAATCGTGATGATATAATATTCTTAAAATTTAACTTTGTTTCTTTAATTATGTGAAGGGATAATTTTCGTGGATAAAAAAATAAATGGTAAACAGGGCCTTTCACAGAGGGGTGACACCCCCTTCCCATTGACAATATTCTGTCGGCAAAATTAGTGTATCGTCGGCAAATATGTTGACTTGTTGGCGAAAGCGGTATTAATACAAAAACGATGTGGGTGGAAAAATTGAATGGAATAACTTTGTTACTATTGTTGAATATTATGTCATAGTTATTTTTTAAATACAATTTTAATATTACTTTGACTGTGGCTATGCTTTACATTTAACAAATGTCCTTTGTGAGAAATGATTTTCTTTTGCAGATCATTTCTTCATTTTCAGCAGGCTATTTCCCACAAAGTGTGTCTTCAGGTGAATTTTATTATTTTGTACAAGCACACGCACAAATGTTGTTTAGTGGCCTAGAATGTGGGCTATTTTGATATGATATGCATACTTCCCTTTAATGAACGTACGGCATCCTGTTTCAAGTGTTGCAAGTGTCTAAACGTGACCTATTTTGATATGGTATTTAAGGAACCGAGGTGATAGGGGTGTTACTAAATCGAAGATCGAAGATCATCAATTCACGATCCTCGGTCTTCGGTCTTCGTTTTGTCTTCAAATTGTTTATGCAGTGATTTTACACTCATGATTCATGTGTAAAGAGAAGAGAATTTTGAAATATTTGATATGCAGTGGGATTGTGACTGCAGGCATACTCGAAGTTAAAAAAATTAATATTGTAATTACGCTGTAACGAATCTCAGTATCATCCATGACAGAATGTCATAGCTTGCACGTTAACAGTATTACGCGACATTTCCTCAACGCGTTGCCGGAATTTCACAACGCGTTGCGGTGTCGGCCAATAAGAATGTGATTAATGTCTGTGACATATTTTAAAAACTCACAACGCGTTGCGAGCTTCACAACGCATTGCGGCAATACGTTATGATCCTTACACTCTAAGAAAAATACGGCTTAGAACCTTTTTTGTCCTCTATATGGAACCTCCAAGAATGGAACCCTCAAAAATGGTTCTTAAAAATCTGAGAACCCAAAACGGTTCCTAACAGAACCATAAAAGGTGCTATACAACAGTTAAAGAACTATTTTTGGTTCGTTGAAGAACTTTACAGGGTTCCATAAAGAGAACAAGTGTAGAACCTCTTTCGCACCTTTTTTTTCTAAGAGTGCACGGTCTTCGCAACGCGTTGTGAAGCTCGTAATGCGTTGTGAAGCACGCAACGCGTTGTAGAGCCTGCAACATCTTGTACGTTTCCACAAAGCGTTGTTAGATACTTTGCAACGCGTTGTGGGTCTTTTTTTAAAATACGTCACAGAAATTCATGATTTTGATTGGCCGACACCGCAATGCGTTGCCGAAATGTCGCAACGCGTTGTGACTTTCTCACAACGCGTTGCGGCAATACGTTATGACCCTTATGGCTTGTGGAACTTCGCAATGCGTTGTGAAGCACGCAACGCGTTGTAGAGCCTGCAACATCTTGTACGTTTCCACAAAGCGTTGTTAGATACTTTGCAACGCGTTGTTGGTCTATTTTTTTAAAAATACGTCACACAAATTCATCATTCTAAACGCCGACACCGCAACACGTTGTTAAATTTCGGCAACGCGTTGTTCACAACGCGTTGCGGCAATACATTATGCCCCTTATGGCTTGCGATACGCGAGCGTTTGTGTGCGTGTGTGGTCCATATTTATCTCTTTGACAAATAATTAATGTTGCAGTCAAGCAAAGCAATTTGAAAAACAAACAAAAACAGGAGTAAATTAAAAAGATAACAACGGCAAGATAAAGTGGCACAGACACAGGTAAAGTCATAAAAGGAAAGCATCGTCGTCTCTCGCGAGAGCTGAACTTTTAAATGTGTAGGCTTAAAAGCACATGCTTAGTGTTTTATGTGATTTCCCCAGGGAATTTCAGGGCAAATCTTTCTGGAATTTTTTGCATTGCATTCGATACACAAAAACAAGAAAGATCACGATTGTTTGTCCCAATGAGCTATGGCAATTACCGCTGTTCATTTAAAGGAGTCCTTGGTGTGAAATACCCAGCCATACAACACGATTTTAAAAGGTATATATTTGAAATTATTCATCAATTTCATATGATTGGACAATATTGTAATTTTTATTTTCGCATTGTCACTGTGACCCCTTTTCAGCAATTTGGGTATAGTAATCGATGGTTTTTTTTTTTCAGAATGTTCTCAAATGTGTTGAAATATTAGTCAAATTTTCTATATCTGAAGCCAATATTTTACAAATTAGGTTAAAATGTCAAAATTTTGGGGAAGAAAATGGCAAATTTGGGTTAAATTTGGCCTAACATTTGCATCTTTGGCATAGCTATAGATCTCTTTTTTGGCATAAATTGGTATAGATATGGGTCCAGACTTTCAGACTCTAGGAGGCATCTTATAAATGAGCAGATAGTTTATATTATGTACATTGATATACGTGCCATCGACTTTTTACCCGCGGCCACATAACTTGAGAACCCTCCGGGATTGAAATAAAAGGCAATTTCGAAAAAAAAACCGCCAGGGTTTCGCCCCCTGGACTCCCAACGGGGCTCTGCACCCTACCCCGCTGGGGCCTTAAACGGCCAACTGGACCCCCTAATGATTGTGTCTTCCCGGTGGTGCGGAATATATCCTGGCTACGCGAATTAAGCTTATCAGGAAAGAGTACATAAGTGCATAACAAAATCGGTTTCTTTGGATAACCTTTTTGTTGTTGTTTTTAATTATTATTTTTTAGCAATACGGAACATATTTATGGTTGAGAGCCGTATCACATAAAGCTGTAGGCACTCAATCATTTTCAATAGCATGGCAATTTGAGCAAGATGTGGTTCGACACGAACTTGCTTCTGCCAATACGTGGATTGTAGCCCGTATTACAATGAGCACATTCTCGTGTACGTTTGTAAATGTTACGTGCTCGGACGTCGTGAAGTTCACCCGTGTGGTAGGACCCTAAATACCTGAGAATCAGACTAAATTTGAATAAATACCGTTCCAGGGATTTCAGAGCTTTTCCCAAAAAACCTAGTCGGTGCAGACGGTTCTCGCTTGGTGAGCAGGGGTCAATCTTCCTTGTTTTTCTGTGCCAAAATTTACCACTGGACGGTGTCTGGTTTAAAAGAAAATGAAACCCGAAAATGCAAACTTTCTACAGGCACTCAAATTAAATTATTTCTAATTTCAGTGCATTAACTTTGTCTCCCTACCCCCTGTGGTTATCTAATTAAAGGGGTGATGGATTTTATTATTTCATGAAACGATGCGTCCAAAGGTTAGACATATACAAGGAATATGAGTCAGAAAAATATGGCCAAATTTAATTACGTGTCTCGAAGACCCCTCTTGTATATTGTATATCCTATATATGACCTATAGTTAAGTACAACATCCAGACGTAAAATTTACCTAATCCACTTTTGTAAAAAAAATTTAGATTTTGGTTTTATATTACCACTCAACTTATTTGGCGATTTGATCACTGAAACTGATCCGCCTAGTTCAGTAAAATGTGACATGTGACCTCTCTCTGGTAGGCAGTAGTGTTGAAAGCCAACAGGAAAAGACCTGTTGCTAAGCCTAATCGGCTTATCGGCTTATAAACAAACCTTCTATTACAGAGGACTTGTCATGGGTTCAATATATAATGAATATTAAACCACAATAAATACATTGCACACCGGGATACCCCTCTAAAATCATCAGCATATTGAATATTAGCATATTAACAAAACTCAGTGGTTCAGGTGTTTTAACATTAATTGAGGCACGAAGCGTGTTACCTTCATGAGACGTCATCGATAATTTGCCTTTTTTCCCTAATGCTCTAAACATTTTTAAAATAAAACACACTCTAGCGTTTCCACCTTACACATTATTTTATGTACATAGATTTTAGCCTTCTTTGTATGTAAGAAAACAGCCAAGGGCTTTACATCCTCGGTCGAGCCAGGAATCTTCTACCACATCAAGCTCACATTGCCATCTACAAAGCTTACATCCGCCCTCTTATGGAATATGACTCTCCTATCTGGAATGGTGAAGTTACTTGATAGATTGCAGAATTCAGCACCCCGCCTCCTTTGCAATGATGAACCTCTTAAAGCTGGCATTGTTCCTCTGCAACACAGAAGGAATGTCGCTTCTGTGTGTATGCTCTACCGGCACTTCTTTCTGCAGCTATGCATCTATTGAGGCTATCCAACATCATCCCAACCTTCACTAGAATTGCAAGATCATCAATGAGTAGACACGCGCATTTGCCGTCAAAATTCCAAGGTCAAACACGAACTTCATCTCAACTCCCATGTGCCTAGGACGAGTCGACACTGCAACCCACTCCCAGCATCTATCTGGAGAAGCTGAACCGAACAATACGAACCTGAATGACTGTTAACCTTGATGCTTTCGTGACTATAGTACAATCATAGTCACGAGATCATTCGCTTTCTGTGTGCTTCTGTATGTCACAACGGTATATACGCTTTCGCTTTCACTTCTGTATGTTTTGTATATCATGTTCAACATTTCAAAAGAAATTTCACCTCTTTTTGTCTCTAAACCCACGAAATTACTTGTACGGTATATAGTGTTTATCTGTTTATTTACTTTTTGTATAGGCTAGTTGTTTTGAAATAATATATTTTATTAATAACGATTATAGTTCCTTATGTGATACATGTATAATGCAGTTATGCTTGTGAGTTGTCTACAAATATTTAACCCACCTGTTTTGGCCGTATGTTAATTGTTTCATACATTTAAGAACAATGTTAAGCATTGGCGACACAATTTAGCCAAGTAGATGTATGCAAGAGCTATCACCTCTGTAAAAATATGGAAAAATAAATGATCCCAAACAGTCAAAATTAAGATGATACCTTCAAACAGCTGTTGTTTCCAGTGCTACTAAAGATACCCATCATCATCAAAATTGTAGCAGGAGTTGAAAATATAAAGATCCAGTTTTTAAGAATCGCACACAGCACGATAAATTTAACTCTTTCAGTATAATTAAATAGGGTTTTCTTTGATCGCTCGAAAAGTTAAATTCTTTGGTTGGATTATGTTACATATGAAATCTTCTGTATAGATGTTGACAACCGCTGTTTTCCCCAATCCAAATTACTATTATGTACATTGTTTCGTTGCCATCAACATGTTGCTGAGGCAATCATGACGACGGTACACAGGTTTGCTGAATCACACGGGATAGTAGCCTGGGCCTAATGATTTAATTTTTGCTGATATTCGCTGCTGCTTGCAAGCCAGATAAAGTTCAAGGACACGAAAATAATCTTCTTTTTTATGACATCTTCTAGGCAATTGCAACCACTTAAAGGCACTATCAGTGATTTGCTAAATCAGATAATCAAACAAATCATCAAATTGCAGATTTTTGCGTGTATGTAACAAGTGCAGGTATCCTAACATACCTTACAAATGATAAATCCAGCCTAATAAGGACAAAATCGGAAATTTTAGTCATTACTGTCCGTACGGTAATGACTTCTGTTTTCTTCCTTTTCTGTCAATTCTTCAGTTTGAAAAAGAATTCTACAGACTTATCCTTCACTTTAAAGCTATTCTTGCAAATTTCAAATATTTTGACTCTTTTTGATAAATCATGATAGTGTCTTTAATCTGGGATTTCCCTTCGCGTCTATCAAGAATTTTTGATCATTGCTTCACCAATACCAAACATGTTAGCATCCGCTCGCCCTCCACTGCTTACGGGTCTGAGCATATCGTCATGTCAGTGCAATTAAATCATACATTTTCATGACTTTACGAGATAAGCATTTTTTGATTTAAAAAAATATTATTATTTACAAACGATGAAAAATATTTTCAAAGTATATTATGAATATTTCATTTCCCACTTATGTTGACTAAGAGGTAATTAACGAATTAATGTGGCGCATAGTTTTCCCGTTGAATGCTTGTTATGACTTTGAAGCACTCAACAGAAATTCAAAGTCGTAACAACACCTAATTAGCCTAATAACTCTGCAATAAATTGTGAATTGGAAATGTAATGTTAAATTAGGTTTATTGACATAACGTAACGTTGAGTGCAACAAAGTTGTAACTACATTATTTAATATGTTATTATAATTTCGCAAAAATTGTTATCGATTTGGTAGAAAAAATAAAAATGGACTTTGCACTGTGGTGCTGTTCCACAACCACAGGTAGTGTGTCTTGATCTGCTTCCAGGTAGCCCCACTTCTGCAAGGAAACTTTAGATCGGCCAGTTCTGGTTCTCAATCTCTGTTGAGGCATCGCCATTCAGCCACGAGGAGTCAGCTCCAGGTGGAAAATGCTCACCAGGTTCAATACCAATAGATGTTACTTTCTTTCCACAATGCGACTCTCTTATACTCCATAGAGACTGGTTGAAGAGGTTGTACTTTGTTTAAGAAACTCTCCTTGGATTTAAGGCGGTTGGCAGCAGGTCTCTGTCCAGACATAGCTGCTTCCCATTAGATACTTGGCAGCTATGCTCTTGCATGCTCGCTACACTACGACGGATGTCTGGTGGAGCAATTACTGATAGGATGTATAGGTTCTCCGTTGGTGTTGGACGAAGACATCCCGTGATAAGCCGGCAGGAGGCATTTAATGCTGAATCAAGCTTCTTGGAATGGGTTGATCTTTCCCATACAGGGCAAGCATACTCTGCACATGAGTAGCACAGGGCAAGTGTCGTCGATCTTAGGGTATGTGGGTGAGCACCCCATCTTGTGCCAGTGAGTTTGTTCAAGATATTATTTCGTGAACATACTTACTCTTCTGTCCGTTAAAGGACATATATTACAGTACAGTGGCCTACGGGACCGTGGAAAACAATGAATTGCCCATAACAAAAAATCACAAGATCAGAATCAACTCCAATTTTGTGAATAAGCTATTCAAGAATATCTAGTGAACAATGAATAAAACAGAATGGGCTTTAAAATCACGAAATGCACCTTTAATTTATAACCTTACAAAAACTTAAATTGCGTTTTACATGGCTAGTTTTCCTGGTGAATACAATAAAGTTGTTACTACCAGCTACGACTTTAAAAAGTCATAACTACACCTAATTAGACCTAGTTAGCTTAATAACTTCGCAATAAATTGAGACTGTCACTTGAAAAATATTTATCAAATTATGCGTATTAACCTAGTTTTTGATAATGAATAACACAACTCAATTTACGACTTTATTGCGCTCACCTGGCGATATATACAATGATTATTGACGGGTATCATTCATTCTCGATACCCTATCAAAATAGAAATAATAAGGAATTGTAATACTAGCCCAAACCGGACGCTTGGACTTCTTTTGTTTTTGTTCTTTCTGTTTGTTTTTATTACTGAATCCAGTCTATATAATGTACACAAGAAAGCCATTTACAGACATCTATCCAATGGCTTTATTGCACATCACTGTTACAAACTTAAAATGTTAAATTTCTTATCTTTTAAATGTGAAAATAGGTATGTGATCCTTTGGTAACGCTTTCTCAAATCATCGTGAACTTTTATTATCGTTTTATTAAAGGAGCGCTGAATTTTACACTAAATTGCTTACAAATGGTCATTGTCATAATTTGATCAATATTGACCTTGAATATTATAAAAAATACACATTTTAGAAAGAAATATTGCCAAAATTCCACAACCAGTGTCAAAACGTTGATACACTCTTAAAATAATTATTACGATGTTGTGTCAGGTGCGACCATGGTCGACAATTTGGTAATATTTTACCAATTATTTGTGTCAAAAGTGCACAATTCTGGTATTTTGCTAGACAAATTGTTAACATTTTACTAATTACTTGTATCAAATGTGTATTGTTCACACAAATGTATGCAACATTTTACCAATTTGTCGACCGTGCTTCCTCTTGATAGTGACACAACAGGGTGGTAATTATTTAAGAGTGTAACAAAATCACCAGTTCATCATTTCCAGTATCACTCGTAATTTTTAATTTTTAAAGCTTTAGCCAGACAATTTTACTTTGTAATTTTTTATAATTTTCAGTCAAATATGTAGAATAACAATTTAATAAAAGTAATACACGCACTGGCATCGTTTAATCCTCTGAATCTATTTTCAACTTTGTCACAACAAACCACTAATTACAAATACCGTTCTTGTGCTCCGGTGACAGTTCGATACATTTCTAAGTGTGAGGTAATGAATTTGTGTGTATCATGCCTTTAATCATCTCAAACCAAATGTACTAGAACAACTATTATTATTGCTATTTATTAATTTTAACATAATAAAAGTTAATGAAATAGCTACACGAAAAGCTAAACCTAGCAATAGCAATATTAACAGGCGAAAAAAGTTATTAATTTAATTGAAAAAAAGAAAGCACGCGTGGGTGAGCTATTTCTATAGCTGAATCGAGAACAAGCTTGATTCCTTAGGGAACCCACTCTGTTGTTTACATCGCGCCAAATCTCTTAATGCCCCTATCCCTGCTTTTTGCTATTGGCAATTGTCTGTTCTTACATATGATTTTGCCAATATTTCCCAATTATATCGGTGTTACCGAGTCTTAATTTCATTTCAAAGCAACTGTTAAAGCGGTCCAGGTTGGTTTTTATCAGCTGCTGTGGACAGACGTAACAAACGACAGACTAACTGTGACCGAAATTTTACGGAATCAATCTTCTCTCCCGACACTAATTTTCAGTGGTAACAGAATATGCAATTACGTCAACGACATTGTAGCATGTGATAGGCACTATGGATAAAACATGTGTTGTGTAACCTGGTGTTATTCAAACCTATGTTAGAACTGAAACAAAGAATTATATAAGAAAGCTGAAGTGCACAAAATGTATTGGATGCATTCTTAATGATTTATTATAAAGGTTGAAGAGCACTTTGAATACATTTCATGCTACGTCACATAAAACGAAGATATCCATGCTTTGTTTAAAGGCCGACTCAGAGATTTCCTGAGGAGGGCCGCCCTCCAATTTCCAAAAAAAAAAAAAAAAAATTTTTTAAATGCGTTTTTTGAATGTACCTAAGCTTGTCCATATACTAATCAATGATGTGATATTGATAAGCTTAAATCGATGTACTTCATATAGGAAATCACCACTTTGTTATAAACAAAAAAATTTTTTCCGGTCCGGAATTTGTTATACACAGTATCTATGGGACGTACTACTACAACATAAATGTTTACTGCATCAAAACGAAAAATCCGATTCATCTCAAATTTCGGAATTGTGAATTTTAGGTACTATCTGTAGTTCAGTTGATATTTTCATATTACAAAAAAAATAATATTTCGAAATCTCTGAGTCAGACTTTAACTTTTTTTTTTTTTTTTTAATTCAAATTTACTATTTTTAATTATTTGAGTATCTTATATGGACAAGTACCGGTGCAAACGTAGATATGGTCCATAGTCCGGGCTCCATAGACGACAACGGAATAAAGCGTGAAACTAATGTTGCGTGAAGAGTCAACTAAACCGAGTGCCCTATTCTTCACCATTGTAGGCGGACTGTGAGGCCAGAGGACTATATCTCCTGCCACACCAGTCCTCAAGAACGCTACAAATTAGTTTTGTTATTAGTAATAACATGATAATAGTGCCAATAAAAGTAACAGTATACTGTTAAAATAATTACCACGCTGTTGTGTTAGTAGGGAACATGGTCGGTAATTGGTAAGATTTTACCAATTATAATTTCGTGTCAACAGTACACAATATTGTGTACTTTGCTCGACAGATTGGCAACATTTTATCAATTATTTGTGTCGAAAGTACTCAATGTAGTGTAAGTTTTGCATCATTTTAACAATTATTCGACCTTGTTCCACCCTGACACGACAGCGTGGTAATTATTTTAAGAGTGCCAAGCAATAAGTATATACTAGGTTGTGGAACCAGCAGAACTAGTTCTCACATGCATGTAAGTTGAATAGATTAGCTAAACTCTGAAACAAACTAAACTAAATCTGTCGTTTATCCTAGGTTCATACAAGTCTCTCAAGAGCTTTGTTTAATTTAATTTTTGGATGACCTACATTTTTCATATTTTTTAACTCTCACAGGGTTTCGTGTACATAGACGGCTCGATCATTTACTCAAAAAATGATAACTAAGTAGAAGACAAGCATTAATTTTTAACTTGTATTATATGAAAGATAATTGTCATAGAATTACTTGTGGGATGTAAAAAAATGCAAAAATAGTCATTAGAAGAAAATTAAGTGGAAGATAGGCCAATAACATGTTTTATATGAAAGATAATTGGATAAGGATTAATTTAAGACTCCAAAAATTGAAGGAAAAATTCGTCTTTGGTTTCGTAATTAATAAAATCTAGGAAAATTGGTCAAAAATCCAAAATGGCGGATATGCAATAAATGATCAGGGCCGAACCCTGTGCTCTGTATCTGGTCTAGTAAATAAATACCAATACTGGGAACAATAACAATGCTGTATTCGACATCATCGAAAGGTGGGTCATTTGAGGCTACGACCACGATTGACTATCAGACGAGATGATCGCCGACTGCTTAATCTGTGCCGTAGACCCCGGAAAATGCCAACGAGCCTTCTTCGTCGTTTGTGGAGAAGACACTATGGAATCAATGTTAACGCAAAACTGTAAATCAGAGATTGCTTCAACATGGTTAACGAGCAAGAAGAATGACCAAATGTCCACACCCAATCGCTCACCACAGAGTTGATCGACTTCGTTGGGCTAGGGATCACACAAGACTACAGCCCGGCGAAATGTTTGGTTTGTGGACGAGTGCCGCTACATCCTTGACCATCAAGATGGAAGACAGAGGGTTCGTCGGGTACGTGGTGAGAACCTCCGAGATGACTGTATTCAGGAATCGACTCAAGATTGTGGCGGCTCAGTGATGGTATGGGTCGGTATTCATTATGGAGGAAAAACGTCACTTGTGGTGCCAGATGGAAACATGAACACCGTCGTGTACCTGGACATTCTGGAAAACCACTGTCTGCCACATGCAAAAAGGGTTTATGCAAACAATTTTCGGCTGCAAGACAACAACGCCACGCCGAACAGGGCCGCTGTAGTGAGACAATTTCTTGAGGCAGAGGGGTGGAGCATATACCATAGCCTGTTTGCTCCACTGATTTGATCCAAATAGAGCATGCCTGGGATGCCTTAGACCGAGCCATCAATGACAGGGACAATCTTCCTCAAACTCTACAGGATTTAGCTCAGGATCTGACCGATGGGTGGGACGCCCTGCCCATTGACACCATAAACAACCATGTGGACAGTATTCCGCGACATCTTGCCGCACTGATTCGTGCCAGGGGTGGCCATTCTCGATATTAGTGACTGATTGACATTTAAATCACACAAAATGTGTTATCTGTAAAACTGTCTGATGTGAAGATATTGAAACAAAATCCTTAAATCTGCTGTTCCCCCTTTTCCTTTCAGGCTAAGGACACAGTTCGTAAAGGGTTAATTGTGGACTAAGTTCATGGTGATCTGTTCGGAAGAGACTGATCAATCAAGTAGTGTGGCGATATTCACCCTAGATATCATAAATAACTCACACTGTAAGAATCATTCCATAAAAAAGTGGTAACAATATTTTATTCCAACTTTATGAGCAACAGTGTATCTGGAAAAGAATGCGCCTAAGACAATATAAGAGAAACAGAATATTTATTGTTCATCTGTTAGTAAGTTGGAACCCCTCATGTGTTGTATTAATTCATGATTTCCTCTATAGGGATCATTTAGACAACAGGCAAGTTCAGAACTGAATTTGAGTTTTTCCGTTGTCCAGCAAACCTCCAAAACGTTTCAGTTAGTGTTCTACAACCAACAATCAAGTGTAAATTTTGAGATTTTTAATCCTCCAAAAAATCCTTATGTCCCTTTAAGTGATTTTAGGAGAACTCTATACATAGATAAGTGTTTGGTTTTAATTGCATTGTTCTCATAAAATAAATTGATAATCAAGACAGTCTATGCAATATGAATTAATTAAAAATATGGTGATGAAGTAAACGTCTTAGAAATATGTCTGGAAATACATTTCTAAATCAATATAATTGAAATTTTCAAATTCTAAGAATAAAATCACTCACTACTACAGAGATAAAAGAGTGAGAAATTGGGAGAGAAAGTGAAAAGGGAAAGACAGGACGGGGAAAAATATGGTGAGTTAGAGAAAGAGAGATAGATTGTTTATTGAAGATATTGACAACATTTGTGTGCCTTTTTGGAATCGAATAGAGACAAGGATCAGTAGATATTCCGAGAAAGTCACACCATCAGTTTCCTTTTGGCACAATCCATATAGTATGTGTGCTGGGTAGATGATGGGACGGGGTGGTTTGTGGCTTTGTTTACAGGTGTTCTAATTGCACTTTTCATCGAGACCTCTGAAAATAAAATAGCTAAAATTTCCATCAAAATGATATTTTCTTTTGAAAATCCTTCAAAGTTATTCCGAAGGAGTACGTTACAATCGTGAACTATTATGTAAATTATTAAAATGTGTTGTAAGGCGATAAATGCTAATACTAAGCATTACAACATTAAATTCGAACACTGAACACGAATAACACCAATACCCAGAAACTAAACCATTGTAAACTCCGTTTCACATTAATGAAACTGGGTTCCTTCAAAAGGCAATACATTGACGATGCAAACCTCACCAATACCAAAATGTATGTCAAAGGTGAACAAAGCAATTCAAATAAAAGCAAAGTGTAATTATGCAAGACAAGCAATCATCATCAGCTGCTACATAAGAACCTTTACAAATGCCGACATCGTTCTCTTAAGCCAAAGTCGTTAAAAAGAACTTCATCACTGGACCTCAATATGTTCCATTACTCTATATTCGATCCGGGCAAGAGGTAGGGCAGGTGTTGTGTTTCGATTCACGGTTATTCACTTCTTTGATATACTGCAAATCCTGGTAGTCAAGAGATGTGCCCAACGCAGGGCTTAAATATCAACAGTCTACACTATCCTGCAACATTTACATGCCTTTGGTAAAAAAAAATGCCAACGTAACACAAAGTTATTTTAGGTAACCTCTTTTCT
Source organism: Ophioderma brevispina (assembly GCA_023653785.1). Classification (NCBI taxonomy): domain Eukaryota; kingdom Metazoa; phylum Echinodermata; class Ophiuroidea; order Amphilepidida; family Ophiodermatidae; genus Ophioderma; species Ophioderma brevispina. Next base: position 28,049 of record JAMKCH010042800.1, read on the forward strand.
CGCGCAAAATTGATTGATAGAAGCATTTTATTGCAATTACTAGAGTTTATGTCTCAAAATATCACGCACACACACTTACATCCCCAAAAGTGGACGAATCATCTACATTTGAAAACCGATCATGTTATAATAAACGCGTTACCGACACCTTAGATCTACATTCTTACGCGTCAGCAAGACGCCACACTTGTCACAGCGTGTGTGGCATATCGGATAAGAACATTGTAAAGGCCATTGTAAAGAGTTCGAGCCCCGCTGCGAACAACGTGTTTTCTCCCAAGTCTCCTTGTCGAACCAAACGCAATCATGGGAATATTTCAATGTATTGCCGATGGGGATGTTTTCTTGACCAGCTGCCACCTAGATGAAGCGGAATGCTTGTAACGATTTCCCGATGACAGCATAATAACAATAGGCAATAGGGCTTTGAAGCGGGTTGAATAGAAATTTTAAATATATAAATACGCACACACTGACCTGATGTATTGGTGAAAAGATATTAAAGAATTCCGTAAATCTATTAATTGAGCTTTCATTCTATATCCCATCGATTTGCAAAAGGTAATGGAAGACAATGTTCTTTTTATGGAAAAATGAAAGTCCGCCAAGATAATGGGATGGAAAATGTCCTTGCTCATGCCACTAGTGCCTCAGATGCGAAAGCTTATCATGGCGGAAATCGAAGGTCATCGTGACTACACATAGTGCCGGATTCCGACTCACATTATATCCAAATTGATTTAATATTGTCTACCTGGTTCCGGCAAGGTCTCAAGAACATATGTATGGGAGAAAGCTTCGTACATGGAAGATCAGGACACTGACGACAACATAGAAGACAAAAGTCGTCCAAAGTTCCAAGACCTGGGACACCAGGGATGTTTTTTAAGTTACCTTGTTTTTTACCTTGTTCCTGACGTTACATTCCTTTCTGTGTAGTCACGCAGATTATCGGTTTCTACCATAACTTTTGTATCTGAGGCACGATGGCTTGAGCGTGAACACCTTCTATCCCATAGTTCTTAATTCTTCCGTACAAGACGCTTGCCTTGTAGTAATTTATGAAAAATCGAAAGGCTACTTGATGGAAGCTTGATCTGAAAAAAAGTTGAACACACACTATGCATGGATGTAGTGAAAAGGACATTAGGACTTTTGTATTAAATATACAGGGTTGAAGTAAGTACTACTCTTCAAAGAGACCACGAGATTGTTTAATGCTAATTTACCCTTTATTAGAATAGATGCATTTGAGGTTCTGTTACAAGCAATCCAATGGTTTTCAAAAAGTATTTATCTCAGGAGCATTAATTTGGCATTCCTTTACAAGGTATTGCTATTGAATATTAAAGTGTATTATTTATTCGTCATATAAGAATCAATCGGTACATACATTAAAAGGCTAAAGAAACTCCTATAATCTAAAAATATTTTAAAAACAATATACGAGCGAAGGTTGATTTCAAAGTAGAAATTTGGCTTGATTGGTAATGGTAAATTGCATAAAAATCGCTACTTGTAAATTACCGTTTAGAAGTGTTCGTCTAGCGTTTTAATATACGCAAGAATTCACGACAGCAACTTCACGCACCTGTCTATGCTTCGTTTGGTAAGTACCTACTGAGAACACAAATTCAGCGCGTTCTCATTCATTTAACAAATTAAGGCTAAATAGGCCGTATCGCGCGACATAATGGGCCATTATACAGGTCGTACAAGCACTAAATGGGAAACATTACCTATTAGGAAATATGTCAAAGTTCATTAAAATGAAACAGAAATGTTGTTAAAGTATTTCCATCAGTCTATGTTTAATTGGGTGGAAACGACAGAGTTGCCTTGGTAATAGCAAGATTTATGACATACAGTAACTAATGTAAGAGAGAAAAAAGGTAATTTTTATGTAGGTAAATAAATTGCAGCATTAAAGAAATGGCGTTTTTCTTTTCTTTTCTTTACAAGACGTGCACTTTAAGTAAAGCATCCGTCTAAAGAAGTCTTTCAGCTCTTCCATAACACATTGATTGCCGCACCTTAATTTGATTTGAGGGTCATTCATTGATATAGATTAAGCATCTTCTGCATTGACAATTATGTATAGGAAAAGGTTTACTTCAGTCATTATTGGTCTTTATCCTCGTATATACGTCTAGCCCTTTTTCTTTTCATCATTATCAATTGTGCTTCTTTTGTTCAACTGTCCATTATAGTTACGAAAGTGGTCAGAGACCGTTTTCTAAACCTATGAATATTCATCACACCGTTATTTTTTTCCGAAAGTGGTCTCTGGACACTTCCGGAGAAAAATAACGGTCTGATGAATATTCATAGTTAAACAATAAAGGGCAATTTAAGTGGTCTCTGGACACTTCCGGAGAAAAATAACGGTCTGATGAATATTCATAGTTAAACAATAAAGGACAATTGAACAAAGGAAAATGCTAGAAACACCTTGGCCTCAGGTGGTACAAATGAAAGAAATAAACAATAGTGAAAGAACTCAATCTAAAAGCTAATTGTGAACACAGATTGCCATTTACTTATTAGCTTATCTGTCGATTACGATTCAGGCAAAGTAATGATTGTAAGTTATGCAAATTTCTTCTTTACTATTTTAAAGGGACGATCGAAACATTTTGCTCCTTTATCGTTGTAATAAACAACGATGAAAGAACAGGTGACTCAATACAAAAGCTTATTGTGATTGTCGAATTACCATCTGCTGGTTAGATATCACACGTATATCGACAACGAGTCAGCCAATATCGTGATGTTTTCAAAGTCATGGAAATCTTCAAAAAGATCCAATATTAAAACATGTTGCTTTTACTTTAAATGGGAACAATGAAACAATTGCTCCCGTTATGCCAGCTCAATGAATACGGGATTTAATAATAAAATTGAGGGAGAAACGTATAACAATAGAAGGGAATTGCCTTTGTTTTCTTTATGCGCAATCGAGTGCTAGTGATAGCCGTAAGACATAGCCTATTTAAGAATTGCCTTAGATAGGATATCTACTTAGCTAAAACTTCTTCAGCACAAACCTGCGTATCAAGCATTTGGATAACTCTGTATCAAGATCTTTAATCGTGGTGTCATAAATCCGGGGTCAGATATACGTGTGAAAGGGTTATTTGAACTGAACCTACTTAAATATCCAAACCTGCCCACTATATAACAATTAGACAGGCTTAAACCAGTCAATAGGATAATCTTCTCAACAGGTGGGACCATTTCTAAATCAGATCAGGCTTTCCTTGACAATAAGATTATCTATCCAGAAGAGTAAACCTATTATCGACTAGACCTTGGTGTTAGACTCCTGCACAAGTGAACATAACAGCACAATTGGTGTTTTTAATTAAGAAAAAACGTAACGCTGCTTCAAGATATTTAAAAAAAACCGAAATATATTATCAATTTTACTGAATAATTATATAAAATCGATTTTCGTTCTTGTCACGACGTATATGTAAGATAAAGAATTCAAAACACACCGTTATGAAAAATAATGGAATTTTGATAAGGTCTGGCTTACCTGTTAGACTCCGACCTAGCGGCTCGCCTAAAGGCTCGCCGCTAGGTCGGAGTCTAACAGGCTCACCAGACCTTATCAAAACACCATTATTTTTAATAACGGTGTGCTTCTCATCCTTTATCTATTACCTAACCAGCGGGGTGGGGTTGCTGTTGCAAAACCCCATAGATTTTCCATACCAAAACCCTGTATAAACTTGATTTCGGTATCAATGGATAGCTGTGGGTTTCCTCTATTAAGATATACCAAAATAAGTACCGCGTGGCCCACTGGTTAGGGTATCAGCCTTTGGTGCTGAAGGTCCCCGGTTCAACTCCCGACGGGACCAATTGCAGGGATTTAATCGGGTACTAAATTCTGGATTTAATCTGTACAAGAGCTATTGATTGAAATTGGAATTCGCTCTCCCCATGGTTCAATTGGACTTGGGCAAATGAACCATGATAATACCCCGTCCTTCGGAGGGGACGTTAAGCCGTCGGTCCCATGTACAGAGAGTCATACCTGTGCATGCACATCACAGTTGGTGTCGAAAAGAGTAGGGTGATTACCCCTGGCTCTCCCAATTCCGTCCTGGTGAAATGGACCCCAATGGAAATAAGCTTCCTGTCGAGGCTTTCTTGGGCTATCCAGGACATTGTCCGAATAAATCAAATCAAAACAGTTCCAGCAACTTGCTTGTATGACGTCATAATACACGGCGCTCTCGCAAAATTTGGTAAAATCAGTTTTCTATACAAAGTATAGGAAATTTATAATTATAATTATTTATAAACTACGCTTCCGTTTAGCCTATGGGTTCCATCATGAGTCTTCCCCTGTTTGTTTAAAATTGATGTTTTTCGACCTGTTAATTGTGTCTATATGTTTCACGGTTAAAAATATCTCTTTAAATAAAGTTTTTTTATTAAAGTTTTTTATATGACCTGAATCGTTTTTCCAAGTGTCGCAGGTGTGTCTATTTTTACGTGTAGATTCCTTCTACTATACATTAAATTTTCCCTTATTATAGATGATTTACTATACATTGCCTTATAGAACATTGTGATTCGAAATTCTACTCACTAAATCAAAATGCACAATCGGAATCAACTGAAATTCAAAGAAAAACGTTTGTTCGAGGATATCAATTGAACTCTGAACAAACAAGTGTCATGATCACGAAATAACCCCTGACCTTTTGTCACAACGTCTTCAGAGAAGGTTTTCGAAACGGATATGTGCATAAAAAATATTTTATTTTTAAATACATCTATGCATTTTGCTCGTGTACATAGCTAAGGCAGTCCACTGTGCGCTTTAGTTCCATCAGTACCTGTGATTATAATATTGCCTAGTGGCTGGCTCACGCCTTAGCTCGAGCAGCTTTTGGCTTGCAAAGATATGCCATATTGATTGTGTAGTGATCTTTCAGGTCGTGGTTCAGGACTTAAACCGAATTCCACGGGAAATGTGACAGTCCTGGTAATACATCTTATCGACATAGATATGCGCCTTACATATAACATATGAATAGTTAACTGCAGTCATGTTTAGGTTTTATAATTTCAAGGCCTCATAATTTCGAAAAGATGAGGTACAAGGGGTGCCTAGGTATTTTGTGATTGCAACTCTTTCTGGTAGATTGGCGCGTTACATCAAAAGGTACGTTTTGTCGGCGCAGTCAATTTTGAGATTATCAGAGGCCAAAGTTGCGAAATAGTGGAATCATTCTGGATAAGACGATATTCAGATTCTGAATTTTAATGTTCTCTGTATTGAGCACTTTCATCAAAGATAGTCTAACTATGAATAATTCTTTGTACTATGAAAACATTTGAACACGCTTCGTATACACTCTAAATTTCAGGGATTTTAAAGTTAATCTTTTGGAATTGTAGTTAGGGACCGATCAAAGTAGATTTAAAATTAAATCCTATTTGCCTTAAGTTCAATCAGAATAGATTTGAATTCAAATCTAATATGATGTAATGTTAATGCAATAGAGATGAATTTTAAATCTCTAACATTGATTGGTCCCTAACTACAATCCTAAGGATTAACTTTAAAATCCTTGAATTTGAATTTTAGAGTGTATAGTGAAAAAACGGAATTCATAGCACCGTTAATTAATAATTAATAATAATAATATTAATAAAAATCTTGATATAGCGCATAATGCAGAAGCCTCTAGGCGTTTAACATAGAAAAAAGAGTAATTATACCAATAATACCAAAAACAATAGATACAATTCTAGTGTAAAAACAACTATGATATACATCAATTATTCACAACTACGAGTAGTGCCTGTGGCGCTCCCTTATCCACTAACGGAAGGATTCATAAAAATACCTTTGACGTTAATGGCTACACATAAATATGGACTTATGCTACTACCAAATACAAATATTTATTAGAATCAATTCATGTCTTTTAACCAGTTACATTCTTATATGCAATTTGATGCAGATTGATCCACAATTCATTTCCCTGTTCAAATGACTGGAGAATGCATGTTTTTGAAAAAGGCTACAACAAAAGTATAGAAATTGTTATTGTTATTTATAATTCATTTGGTCTATTATCAACTCACAAAAGTAGTTAGTCAACATTTTTGCACATTATGGTGGCTTAAGAGGCGAAACAAAAATGTTGTTGGGTAAAAAAAATTGTTTCTGTCCACTAATTTCTACCAACCGATCACTATTGGTAAATTTCCTTTCACTGATATCAATGGTTGGAGTAGAATGGACATTTACAGAGTTTCGCTGTATTTATTCTATGGAAAATGCGTTTTTTGAGTTTTGGCTCAGACCCCTCCTCACTAACCGTGTGTAAAAATCACTTTTAAAATTGCCCTGAGTATGCAAACAGAAGTCAACAGGCAACGTGTGCTTTAAAAGGCATCCATCTCGGCGATTTAAAATGAGAAACACATAGGAGTTTTATATTGGTTCATATCCAGGGCCATTGCACGGCGTCCGTACTATGAACAACAAATGAGTATTTTCCACCAATTTAGAACGGTTAAACATTTTGTCTTTATGTGTCACCAAAAATGGTTGTGGAGAAAGATACTATGGAATCAGCGTGTTCCGCCAAACTGTAAAGCGGAGATGCGTTAACATGGGTACGAGCTAGGCGAATGACTAAATGGCCACTTCGTTGGGCTAAGGAGCATAGAAGATTAAAGCTCGAACACTGGCGACATGTTGGGTTTATGGACGAGAGCCGATACATCCTTGACCATCAAGATGGAAGGACAAAGGGTTCGTCGATACGTGATGAGAACCTCCGAGATGACTGTACTTCAAGAAATCGACTCCAGGGGTGGAGGCTCGTAATGATAGGGCCGGTATTCATTATGGAGGAAAAACGTCACTGGTGGTGCCAGATGGAAACAGGAACGCCGTCGTGTACCTGGATATTCTAGAAAACCACTGTCTGCCACCACATACAAGAAGGGTTTAGGCAAACAATTTTGCGGCTGGAAGACGACAATGTCACGCCACACAGGGCCGCTGTAGGCAGAGGCAGAGGCGGTGGAACAGATACCATGGCCTGCTTGCTCCCCTATCGAGCATGCTGGGATGCATTAGGCCGAAACATCAATTACAGGGACAATAGTCCTCAAACACTACAGGAATTAGCTCAGCCTCTGACCGATGAGTGGGACGCTCTGCCCATTGACATCATAAACAACCGTCAGTATGCACTGACGCACTGATTCATGCCAGGGTAGCCATACTCGATGTTAGTGATTGATTGACATTTAATGCAGTACTATTGAACATTTCGATGCATGAAATCATCCAAAAATGTGTAATATGTAAACAAATGACTGATGTGAGAAACTTGTAACAAAATCCTTAAATCTGCTGTTCAAATACCCCTTTTCCTTTCAGGCTAAGGACACAGTTCGTAAGGGGTTAATTGTGGACTAAATTCATGGTGATATGTTTGGAAGAGACTGATCAATCAAGTAGTGTGGCGATATACACCCCAGATATCATAAATAACTTACACTGTAAGAATCATTCCATAAAAATGTGGTAAAAATATTTTATTCCAAGTTATGAGCAACAGTGTATTTGTTGTACATAAGTCGGTACCATGGAAATAGACCCGTAATTACCTAATGACCCAATTATTCTTTATTTTGTATAAGCTGTTACCAGGGCAATATGACCTGTCTTTATTGCATTAAATGATAACAAGAACTTTTTACAAATCCCATACCATGCCGTGGATAACAGTGGCACATATCACCTGTGGCAGTCTATAAACAGTTGACTACTTAGCTTAGGCGAAGGTCGCTTTCTTCCACACCTCGTTTTTATCTTTACTGCACCTCAATCCCCATATGGGTCAAGTTATGCTCCTGGATAGAATAGTAAACCAGTCATCTGGTCATTTCAGTGGCCGATCAAATCCCGATGGGAATCCTTAGCTGTCAAGAGAAAAAAGGGCATGTTTTTGAAGGCAATAGAAAGATATTTAAGGTATAGATACTGGACCAAACCGTTGACACCATCGAAGAAACGTTTAAAATTTGTAATTTACGACGAATTATCACTCTGATTTCAGACTTGATATACATGGGAACAGCTTGCATACAAATAACAAGATTTAAGCCTGTTTTTCTGAAGTTTCAATCTAAGACCTGCGACATTTGAAACTCATATGTGTTTCTAACTCAAAATTGCTGAGATGAATGTGCTATTAAAGCTAGGATTACGCGTTGTCTTCTGTTAAAAATAAAGGCATTTCTTTAGCAATGAATTGCAATATCTAAAATTAAGATAATGGTAAAACGAAAAGAGAACTAAAATCCTTCACATGACATTTACACCGTAAATATGTATCCATTGCCTTTAAAAACATGCCTTTTTTTCTCTTGACAGCTCATGATTCCCATCGGGGTTTGATCTGCTACTGAGATGACCAGATGACTAGTTTACTATTCTATCCAGGAGCATAACTTGACCCATATGGGGATTGAGGTGCAGTAAAGATAAAGACGTGGTGTGCCAGAAAACGACCTTCGCATCAACTAAGTGGCCAACTGTTTATAGACTGAAACAGCTGATATGTTCAGCCAACTTTTGTCCACAGCATGGCATGGGATTTGGAAAACAATATTACTATTTTTAAGGCGATAAAGACATGGCATATTATTCATGGGCCGTGGTCACGGGGCCGCGGTAACAACTTACCCAAAATAAAGAATAATTGGGTGATTAAATCATTAAGGTTCCACTTCCATGGTGCCCGACTTATGTAAACAAATGAATAAATGTGCTTAAATTTAAACAGTTCAAACGATTTAGTATTTTAGTATTATGCCATATTTGTGACGCATAAAGAAAAAGTACTTGAATTTTTTGTAAAATTATAGACATTTATTCATTTGTTGTGCGTAAATCGGACACCATGAAAATGGACCCCTGAATACAAATTAACCCAATATTATTGAAAACTCATATTATGTATCTGTAACCAAAATTCACCGAGATGGGTGCTTTATTAAAGCTAAGATTACAGATTGGCTTCTGACAATAATAAGCACATTTTCTCAGGCAATGTATTGCAATATCTAAAATTATGCACAACCTTTAAGTTAAAACCCATATATGGGGATTAAGGTGTAGTAAAGATAAAAAAAACTACCTTTCATAAAATTGTAGACAATATTCAGCGCGAGAGTTGCATACAAATAACAAGCCTGTTTTTCTGAATTTTTCAATCTAAGACCTACGACATTTGAAACTCATATTGTCATGTATGTGTTTCTAACTCAAAATTGCTGAGTTGGATGCGCTATTAAAGCTGAGATTACACGTTGTTTTCTATTAAAAATAAATACATTTTCTTTAGCAACGAATTGCAATATCTAAATTTAATATTATGGTAAAACGAAATGAGAACTAAATGTCCTTCACATGACATTTACACCGTAAATATCTCTCCATTGCCTTAAAAACATCTTTTTTTCTCTCTCTTGAGAGCTCATGATTCCATTGGGGTTTGACCTGCTACTGAGATGACCAGATGACTAGTTTACTATTCTATCCAGGAGCATAACTTGACCCATATGGGGATTGAGGTGCAATGAAGATAAAAACGTAGTGTGCCAGAAAGCGACCTTCGCCTCAACTAAGTGGCCAACTGTTTAAAGTCTGAAACAGCTGATATGTTCAGCTAACTTTTGTCCACAACATGTTGGGATTTTGAAAAAAAAATTTACTATTTTTAAGGCGATAAAGACATAGGATTTGTGCATGGGCCTCGGCACGGGGGCCGCTGTAACAATTTACCCAAAATAAAGAATAATTTTTTTTTTTGGGTGATTAATCATAAGGTCCATTTCCCCATGGTGCCCGACTTTGTAAACAAATGAATAAATTGTGCTTAAGTTAAAACAGTGTCAACATTTAGTTATTTGGTATTATGCCATATTTGTGACGCATAAAGAAAAAATACTTGCACTTTTGTGTAACATTATACAGACATTTATTCATTTGTTGCTAAATCGGACACCATGAAAATGGACCCCTTAATACAATTAACCCAATGAAAACTTCTATTTGTTGTAACACAAAATTCATCGACATAGATACTTCATTAAAGCTGGAATTACAGGTTGCTTCTGAATAAGCACATTTCTTACACAATGCAATGCATTGCATTAGATAAAATCATGTACAACAAATGAATAAATGTCCCCTTAATTAGACGGTTCAAACCGTAATGTGTTTCTGGCAAATTTAGTATATCATACCAGAGATAGGGACATTTCCAGAAGGCGTGCCCCCAATTTTTTTCGAACTCTGTTTTTTTTTTGCCTATTTGGAATGCTTAGCAATGTAATTAGATCACACCTGGAGTGAACAAGCTGAATACGCGCCTTATTGTTAATTGATTTATTAGTATTTTCTGTCGTGCACGACAGGAAATTCAAAGCAGTTTTTTCTATAGGAATCGATTATGAAGCAGGTAAGTTCAAAAAGGGTTTGCGGTTTTCCCTCTTGTACTCGTTTGTCCAAGAACTTTTGAACGGTTCTCGGTAGGTGTTCCTACAACCGATCCAATGCATTTGAAGAGAAATTCATACCTTAAAAACTCTCCTCATGTCACTTTAGACACAATGTCAACCTTTTGTAAAATTTGTGGAAATATTCTTTGATCGTGTAATGACCGTGTTAAATGAATACCATAATACCCCTTGAAGACGCCTATGATGTTTCTAATTAAAATCGCCTATATGATCCTCTATTAAAGCTAATAAAGAAATGAATACAGGTCCTTAATTTTAAACAGTTTAACCTGTTTGGCTATGTGTCATTGCAAATCTTATATCATGTCATTTTTGTGACACCTAAAGGGAAAAAAGGTTGAACCTTTGCAAATTATAGAATTTTTATTCATTTCTTGTGAACTCTCAGAACGTTGGTTAAAACCAACACGTTATTAACAGACTATTGGCCACATTGGGTAAACTTTAACCAAATTGTTGGGTAATGTAATTATTTTTAGCATATTATTGGGCAAATTCTACCTACTGTTGTAAAATTTGCCACTATATACAATATTAACCCAATGGATAAACATTTACCCAATTTGGGCTGTTTACCTTCCTGTCATGTTGGTTTAACCAACCGTTCTGAAATTCTCCATATCTTAGACACCATTGAAATGGACCCGGGATCAAATAAGGATCAATTATGTGTTTTGTGTTTTTTAATAACACATCAAAATGGACATGCCCATTGGAACAGCAATAAAACAGCAACTTAAACCGAAGGACCGATATCACTGCTCTTTAGCATTGGTAATTTGCATGAACTTATAAAACAGCCTTAACAAACCGCGCTCTTACCTTTGGACTGTCATGCGCCTCATCTGGTTCATCATTCCTCTTCCCAAATTCCTCTTTTTTTTATTTTAAAGTCATTATGTGATGGTAACTTCGATATTTTACCAGGACGCTTTTTATTCACACTTTCTATTTACCAATTATTTACATGTTCGTAGAATTGGAATTCTTGAAAAGATTCTCTATGCTCTTGCTTATCGGGATTATGTTAATATTTGAGCTTATATTGCTTCCCTGTGTGCAAATTCGAACATAAAATTTACAGTACTGGTTTACGCATGTAATTTGATCAGATTCGGTCTTCATCGTAAAAATAAATAAAAGACCTTCCAATAGGTTGCAGGACCCCCAGAGTTGTAGGTATTTATTTTGTCTTTTCATTACATTGTGTCAATAGTATTCTTGATTATGTGGCATAATTGTTTATGTAATTGTTTTGGTTACTTGCCACATCATCGCCACTCCCTGACATCACAATGTAATGACTGACGTTGACATTCATTGATACAAAATACTGTCCAAAGTTCACTTTGTATGTAATAACATGTCGTGTTGAAGATTTGGTTAACTCACAGGAGTCCAGCTAGGGAAATATCAAATATACTGTTATCAACTCACACTACAATCGCATGATTTTCAAAATCCCCCTTTTTGAAGCATGCCGAGCAGTATTGCAATGAATGCCTTCAAAAAAAAAAAAAATCGTCCCCTTAGTAGCCAACTATCTTGTAGCAAAATGTCATTTTGGAGATACAATAACGAGTTTAACGTTGATTATAGGCGTAAAAAATATTACAATAAGTATAAGCAGTATTTGAAAATATGGATTAAGTATAATCTCCCAGGTTCATGTTACTTAATACTTTTTCAAAGTTGATATACCCCGTACGTCCCTAGTGGATGCTTCATCATAGGGCAGTTTAATTCATACACCGGCCCCCAGCCTACCTTTCGCTACCTGGGGACAACTCCCCCTTAAACCCTTGCTGAACATCTCAGATATCTCAATGAGTCCTCCTATTTTTTTAGACAGTAATGCGATCCATGTTGTCTACACATTTAACTTTGCTATATTCTGTCGACAGCGGTCGCCCAAGTGCGAGTGATATTTTGTTTGATACACGCAATGCTGTGTTTTATATTTTTTTGATCCAGAGAGAGACTTGAAATTACGGATATAGTAGTTCATTTCTCGACTATTATTGCATCTACTCTATGTAATAAAATAGAAACAAAAGGTGTGTAACAATCCTATATGTTATACCTATACTGTCCTTGGCAATAAAAAATGAATAGTGCGATGGACATAAAGTTTTTACTTGCCTCCTTAACATATGTGGCTATTTGAATAAGACTAAAGATGTTTCAGCGTTTTGGACTCGTGTTATCATTGAGCATTGTGCCAAACCCCGGTGTGACATGAGATATTGTCATCCGGACTCATTGTCCTCCTCCAACGGTGAAGAATGGCCACTAGATTCATTTGACTCTTCAACGCAACATAGGTTCATGCTATTTTATTCCTTTTGTCGTCTATGGATCACGGACCCTATGGCTCTGGCGGATCATATCTCCTTCCACACCGGGTGACTTGGAGTGTCCCCCACCCGATCTATCTCCTGTGTTCCCCATTGAGTGCTTTATGCATTATTTTGTTTCGGCACTGTCCCAAATATCCTCATCCTACAAGGTCACGGTTTATTCCGCTGACATTGTAGCCTTAGACCCTCTTGACACCCAATTTCTTTACACAGGTTTTAAATTCGTGGGACAACTCAGGTGACTTTAATTATTTGTCAAGGAGATGTAGTCCGGTGGGAATCATAGTCCGGGCTCCATATACACAATGAACTAATCGTTAAACGTATGTTGGGCGTTAATTTAACTGAGTCGAGCAGGCGGGTGACCTGTGTACAATGCCCATTTACATTTCGACATCGACATGATAGCGCCACCAATTCCGATAAGCTACCTAATTACTAATAATTTATGCAGATGACGTATACCGGAGATCAGGGGGGGGAGCGCCAAGATAGCGTCGTTTTTTGTCCCGTTTCCCATAGGTTTAGCACGTGATCACGAAAACTTGACAAATATTCTAATTCCGAAAATATGTTTATTACCAATATTTTTCCACTCAAAATCCGTTCGAGTTGAATAATCAACTCCAGTGTCAGTATTTTTTTTTGTATGAATAACGGTACAAACGGATCCATTCGACGAGTGCTTGTTTGACCTCCTTTTCAATCGCAGGGTCACTGCTATTTATAGCTGCGGACCTGTACCAGGCCCGGTACCCGTTTAGCCTATGCACCACAGTGGAATATGATTCGTTTACCTGCATGTAGCAATCATCTCATGTCCGGTCTTAAACGATTGATGATAGTTGGCAGCACAATATGCACCACCGACCAGGCAATTAGATCGTCGCGGCTCCGTACGGAAATCCCCACTCGCCACTCACTATCTATTTATAACCGCGTACGTGATTTCAAATTCCGTCACTGTGCAGGCTCGTCCAATGATTCGGTCGGCAGTTTTGCGCTATGAATGAGCTTGGCCGCCACCGCCTGCCGGAGATGACGTAGCGCCATCGCCACGTATGACCGGCGATCCATCAGCTACAGTTTCATGCAATATAACTCACTCCTTGATTCGAGTGTCCCTATCCCGATTTATTTAGAATCCCTGATTCGAGTGCCCTATTCTTAAGTCCATTTTGTAGGTGACTATGACGCCATGGACCTACACCGGATTACCATCCTCGAACAACCTATTGATAAACCAACGACCCCTTTTCACTGCGTCACACGTTTAGTTTTTTCCAGTAATGAAAAGTAAATGAGAACGGTGAGACCCCCGCCCAGATGTTGGTATAATTGAAAACTTTGCATATGACAGCTTACATAGGTCCTACCATTTTCATTTGGCTGAATTTTTTTTTTAAAAATACTACGAAAATAAATAGTATTTTCTTGTCGAATATCGTCTCTGGCGCGATGTTACAGGGAAACCCAAATAATAACTATAGGTTTTCCTAGCCAATGCACACTTGTTCATTCGATTTAGTCAAACAATGGTTCGTTTTAAATGTGTATTCTCTTTCGCGAGGATCGGATTTGCGGCCCTGTATCAAGCGAATTCCATAAATCCGGTAGAACAGCTATTGGAGCTATTGGACCAAATAACCAACTTATGCAAATTTGTCCGTCCCGTGGGGGAGGGGAGGCTAGGGAAAAGCAAGTATAATTCATAATAAATTTATTACAACATATAAACCGTCTTGATCCCCCCCTCAAATCAAACTTGCCCATTGTCTTTAAAGTGGAATACAATGCTACCTCAATTTTCCTTTCCCAGTATCAGTGACCAAGGAATACGCATAGACTTCAGCAGATGTAATGTCTTAAGTTAAAAAGTGCAGTTTATTTTTTGAATGTTTTACTTTTAATCCACAATTACAAGTACATGTCAGGAAACTAATCTTTAAAAGTCTAGACGGACGAGTCGTACAAAGTGTTTACCGTGTTGTCCCAAAAATAAAACCGCAAAAACACTTGGTGGCAGGGCGCCATAAGTTTTGACAAAAGCACGTGACTACTTATTCTTTTTTGTAAGAAAGATGGGACTGTTAGCTAAGATCCGTGAAAAGTTCATAAAGGTAAGAGTAAACATTTTTTTAAAGATACGACCCCAGAAATTCAAGTACTGCAGGACCCATTTAACCAAATAGGCGCTATACTACAAATACGGCACTGGACTTTTGCGACCAGAACCACAATATGAATCTCTAAGTTCCAACCAACATTTTCCTCTTTTAAATACAGTACTGCAACAGATATTAACATATGAGTGTTTCCATTGGAAATAACAGCTAAAACATGCATTTTAACATACTTAAAAGATCGAATTAGGAATCTTTGATCAACAAATTCTTCGTATTGTCCAAATAAGACAGCATTGGATTAGAGCTAATCATTCATCATCATTTTGTGACGGCACACAAAGAGTTATCTTAACCCAAAATTTAATGACAGAATGAATGTACTGATATTGTTATTGAGTTTTGTGTTGAAAACATAGGTTTTTTTCCAATAACAAGCAAGTTGCAGTCCAACGCATTTATCATTTTTTGTAATGTGGAGTTTTTCTATGACTTGGTCATAGTTTTATATCGTCTTGAACATATTTTATCACCAATAAATCAATGGTTTATCATTATCAGTTAAGTAATAATTATGTAAATGCAGTCATTTGACCCAGTAGAAGTTGTTCTGCAAGAAATTTGGGCAAATAAATGTTGATTGCAATCAATATTGTATTTGCCATTCTGTTTTTCATTGCCAGTCCGAGTGCCAGTCTTGTGGTTACCAGCATTTTTGTAAAATGGGTTCTGCGGGTTACGTGATTGTTGGGGTCATATCTTAAAAACTATTGACTCTACCTTTATGAAATTTTCAGGAATATTAGATATTTTTTTTGGGGGGGGGGCACACGGTATAAAGAAAGAAAGGATATATTTTGAAGATGATTGCAAGTCTTAGAAAATCATAACCATTTGGAGGAAAAGAAAAAAATCATAATCAAATATATGTTTCCCTTGTGGATAAAATAAAATTTTTTTTTTTTTTTTTTTTTCTATGACTTGGTCATAGTTTTATATCGTCTTGAACATATTTTATCACCAATAAATCAATGGTTTATCATTATCAGTTAAGTAATAATTATGTAAATGCAGTCATTTGACCCAGTAGAAGTTGTTCTGCAAGAAATTTGGGCAAATAAATGTTGATTGCAATCAATATTGTATTTGCCATTCTGTTTTTCATTGCCAGTCCGAGTGCCAGTCTTGTGGTTACCAGCATTTTTGTAAAATGGGTTCTGTGGGTTACGTGATTGTTGGGGTCATATCTTAAAAACTGTTGACTCTACCTTTATGAAATTTTCAGGAATATTAGCTAACAGTCCATCTTACCTTACAACAAAAAATAAGTAGTCATGTGCTTTTGTTCAAAACTTATGGCGCCTGCCACCAAGTGTTTTTTGGGGGGGGGGGATCACACGTATAACGAAAGAAAGGATATATTTTGCAAGATGATGGAAGTCTTAGAAAATCATAACCATTTGGAGGAAAAGAAAAAAATCATAATCAAATAATGTTTCCCTTGTGGATAAAATAAAAACAAACAAGATGAACAAACACAAAAGAGCAAAAATTAAACAAGCGATAAAAGTATCATGGGCTCACCACATTTTCACCTTTGGTCATATTCCTATGATCATATCTTGCGATTGTCATTAATATAGAAAATCAAGAATGGGAAATATGATAAACATAGTTCTATATTCACAATGAAATTGGAATGGGAAATTTTATCTTATCAATAAGGAAACAGAAAATCGAATTACACACCGTATCGTAATGCCATCGTAACTTCACGTGGAAATTGATTGCCCATTCTCCAAAATCAAAATGCCATTGTTAAACCAAAAGCCTATAATAACTTAATTTGAATTAAGGAAACGAATTTGAAGGCTTGTAGCGTGAACAAGAAAACAATTATTGGTGTGGCGTGTTTGAAATTGCGCCAAATTGAATTCGAATATATTTATTTGGGTATACAAGTTTGAATTGGCCTAGGAAACCCGTATTAAAGACCATTAGAATTTTCATTAAGCCACTGAACATTGCGATACGATTTACTGAACAACTCAGTAAATTGTGCAATAAAAAATAACACTTATGTTTATAGAAAACACTGATTTTAGTGGCGAAACTAATCAACACATATTTGATCCTCGCGAAAACCGTACAACTACCACATAGATCGAAAAAATAGACCGTCAATGTATCGTTAACATTATTTTATTTATTGATGACTATGAACATGGACCGATACATCTTGTAATTTCACTGGCTGTATGATTACTATTGTACACCAAACTCTCGGCAAAGTCCTCTCGCAGAAGTCCGCCAGCTATCAAACTGAAGATAGTTGCTCGTTTGCAAATATTCCTGTATATTTCTTTGACATTTTTCCGGAAACCTTTCAATTATAACAGGTGCCAGAAAATCGTTGTCATTTTGGCGTTTTATTTACTTTGCAATAAGCACACATTCTAGAGGAAGGAAAACAAACAACAAGCAAACAAACACATTCAGACCAAGTGCAAAATCTAAGTGTACACAGCCCGTTTTTACCATTATACAGCGTACTGCATGATCTAAAAGGGGGGGGGGGGGGGGTGACAGGAGATATTTTTTTTAGGGTACGAATTTCTCTTAAATTTCACTGGATCAATGTAGACCACCTACCGAGAACTTTTTGAAGGCTATTGGACAAACGGTGCAACGGAAACCGCAAACCTGTTT
The DNA here is from genome assembly GCA_023653785.1 of Ophioderma brevispina. Taxonomy (NCBI): domain Eukaryota; kingdom Metazoa; phylum Echinodermata; class Ophiuroidea; order Amphilepidida; family Ophiodermatidae; genus Ophioderma; species Ophioderma brevispina. Next base: position 45,819 of record JAMKCH010042800.1, read on the forward strand.
TGACATCCTGCTATCTTAATCGTTCCCCATAGAAAACCATTCTTTGCAGAAACTACAAATCATCATCGGATTACATAAAGACGGCGTATTTGGCTTATTTCACTTCAGGTGTGATTCTAATACATTGGTAAGCAACCAAATATTTAAATAAAAAAAAAAAACCCCCCTCCCCGGGGGTTCGAGAAAAATGGGGAAGCTTCTTTCTGGAAATCTCCTCATGTCTCTTTTAATGACCACAGCATGCGTATGCGTAATACGAAAAGCTGGTGCGAGACTTAACTACCCCCCCCCTAAAAAAACGTCAGGCAAAAGTCACAGAAATGACGTAGGCCTAGGTGATTTTGGTTTTCAATTACATTTGATTTAAAAAGTCCATAGTGTGTATTTTGTACCTTCTTCAACTTTTCAAAAGCACCCAATTCAGGATTTGATGATATTTCTGATTTTGTTTTGGTGTCATACCATGTAGTAGTCAGATTAGTTCAACGTGACTTTTTTTGTTTGCCAAAGTATAAACCTGCCAATACAATATAATTTCATCCTCTCTCTCTACAGATAATATCAAGAACACTAAGAACATCTGTAGATATGACCAAATCATTGTTTAACCACATATTCCAATTTCATAATTGACTTCATTTAAGGTATTGCGCTGATCAAATAGTGTTCTCACATTTATTGATTGTTATAACCGACGGTACAAGGGAAAATATTGACATTAATTTAATCCTAAACTTTCGTTTTAATTATACTCTAGAACAACTGGTATTTGGAATTATTTGATAACAAGGGCAACCTTGTTTTGCAAGTATAAATTCCGAGACGTGAATTATCTAAGTTGAGAGTGTATTGTGAGCTTTCTGGTTATTGGTTCAATAATATAGGATGAGCTTCCTACGAGACCTCACCGACAGAAGAATTTTGTTAACTTCTATTACCTTAGTTTTGCTCATCATATTTATATTTTTCTTTTGATTATCATGTCCATATCCTTGTGAAACATTAATTCATTTCATAAATTTTTGTAATAATCGTACTCAATACACAAATTGAACGAATCTTGACATCTGGGAATATTGTTGATTGCCCCGACTTAATATTCATCGTTTGCCTGTGCTATTTTCAAATGCAGTTTAATCACATTCATATGTTCCTAGTATAGTGATCAACCAAAATAGGATGAGGATCTCGATGTGTTTGTTTTGCTTTGGTTTAGTTTTTGTTTTTTTATAGTTGTTTGGTTGTTTAATTTTATATGTAGACTTTCTTTCTTTTTTAATTTCTTTCCCGGTGTAACAAACTGGGAGTCTCCATTGACAGGGTGTACTACCAGGTGGCATGGAATAAACTGTGACTTTAGAAAGAGGCTATTTGGGTCTAGAAGAGGCTATTCTGGTACAAACATGGGTACAGTGGTGAAACAAACGAGTACAGCACACACTGTAGCACACGTAGACAGATCAGTGTGCACTCGTCACACGGACACCGTTTCATTATACCGGGTGTGGTTTACTCGTCTGTTTCTTTCTCTTTTTTTCCTTTACTCATATTTTATAAATTGACACAGGTTATTTTTTTGACAATTTTCATGACCATGTCCTTTTGATTTCAGAAAAAATACAGTAATAATTTTTAATTAAAACAAGGCAAAAAACAAATCTAAATAGAACCAGGTTTTCTGGATGGTTAAATAGTACCAAGCTCCTACTACGCACTTTTTAATTTGAAAATGGTGATGGTTGTAATATTCAAATTGCCACATGAGGAAACACCATCATCCAATTAAAGTACCAAGTTTAATCCTCAAATCTCAATAGAGACTTTCCTTGTTTTAAATCACCTAAGATACTGACTCTTTTTAAAAATGATAGTGAGCCTTGCTTTCTTGTATTAAAGCAATATTAGCACTTTTTTGAATGAGCGCCCCCCACTTTTCCAAAAAATTGAGATTTTTCCACGGTTGCATTGGTAACTGGCTAGTAAACTAACCTTTAATGGGAGCTCGAAAATGTCTGTGTGTCAGCAAACGAAGGATTTTTGTAATTAGAATAATATTATCGGATCCCGATAATATTCAACGCTGCTGGAAACGGCCTTCTAATGGAAAATAGCCGGGAAATAGCGACATGTACTGTGTCTACGCTCATCCATTAGGGTTTATTGGTTCAGGCAATTCAGTTAGAGTTTTATCTTCTTCGATGTGGCCTATTTCCTCAGGACGACATAAACTACGTTTCCATCTCTGCCGTTAATCCAATCTGGGATCTCAATTCTAATTACAAAATCGCTTATTAGATAACTCCGCATTTTCTTAGCATTCTCGTTCGCAGGTATAATTTTTCCTAGACAATTACCAACGTAACTGTGCCAAAATATCAACTTTTGAAAATTGGGGGCGCTCTTTAAAAATGTGCCATTTGGGCTTTATATTACCCATTAGTTGGTTCTTGAAAATCGATGACAAGCCTATGCATTTTGAGTAACCTTTCATCAAAATTATGAGATTATGACAGAAAACATACAATTTTAGCATATCAAAATGTCTACTTGTTATTTTTCATTCAGTTGTTAAAAGTTAACTGTTTTTTTTTTCTGATGGCCTACAAGTAATTTAACCACACCTATTTCAAGCACCGTCCAGCTCTAATTAGTGGTATTAACAGATTGATGGGAGTAAAAAGATGTCCCAAATATAGACGGCGTCACTAGTTTAACACGTAAGCGTTTAACATTGACGAACAATTCTGATATGTTATCAAGCATGCTTGATACCAAGCATGCTAGCAATATTTTTTTTCAAACTATCGGAGATGGATTTTTTTTAAATGTTTATGTATTAATGACGGAGGAGGACGAGGTCGTTTATTGGCCATGGGAACACCTGACGCCCACATCAAAACGCTTAAGAAGTCGGTTTGTGGTATAGTTTGTATACTGTAATTTATTTGGTGAGTTGATATACTGAATGAGACTGCCGCCATCGTCTGGTAACTTAAATGTGTTTGTTCCAATTTAAAGGTAATTTCCTGATTCCAGCCCTTCTGGCCTCACATCTTGATACTGTTTCAATAAAGCCAGGGGGTTAAGACGGACGATCGGAACAAGCACCTTTATCCGAGACCTGCGTAAGGATGTAACTAAATTTTATTTGAAGTCAGTTTGTTGGAATATCGGCAAATTGAAAAGGAAGGAATTGAATTGCAGTTAAAAAACACGACTTTGGATACAATACAGTATTAAATTTGGTTGTAGTCACTTTTAAAATTTTAACTGCGAATGTTAGACTCTTAGACTCCTGCACTGTGCATTCTTGAGGATTTGTGACAGGTATAACTTCTCTACAAAAGACGGTATAAAAATGCCACATTTTGGATATTTTGTTAAAGTCGACTTCGTGCAAAATAATTAGTCACACCCAAAATAGGTGGTCCCCTCACTAATTCGGATCTGGGGGAATGTTTTCACCTTGCAAATCTGTTTTTGAAATGTTTAATTTGAGAAAACATTAGTTATGTATTTTTCTGGAATCAGAGTTGGTTATTGTTAGAATTTTCCACCAACACTCGACATTGACAACTGACACAATGTGAAAATGAAGCCACATTTCCTTGAAATATTCGTATAGCATTAGACTTCACACCTTTTAAGGAACTGGCAGCAAAATTGAGCTAAACTAGGACGATAATCTGCTAACGTGCTACGACCCCGGTGAGTGAGGTTGTGATAATCAAGTTATCAGTGGTATCATGCGCTATTTGAACTGTGTGACATTAATGTCGAGTTAGATGATACAAATGCTTTCAAATCAAAAAGAGTTTAGAAAGATAACGTGAACCAAGTCTGCTTAACCTTGCAAGTCTACATTCATTTAGTGTAACAATACGCCTCTTTCGGCGGTGACGTTAAAGAATAATACAATCAAACGATGAATTGAAGGTTTAGAAGCCAAGAACATCCTAAGTATGTTTAAGCGTTTTGGCCAGACATAGTGATACAAAAAAACAGCATGTTGCTTCCTTATGTTTTGCTTTCATTTCCTTCCTTGTCCGTTAGGTGTTAAGCCATGAATACCTTAACTAATGAACCTCCCCTCAAATTTAAGGTTACATTCTATGACCTGTAATTTTAAAGCAATTTTACCGTTATTTTAAGCAACTCCGGGTTTTTATCACCGATTCTCGTCTAAATTTAAACATGGCCGTGGGTGTAGTTTAAGCCTAATTTATCTTACATCAAGCATTAAAACAAACCCATGAATGCCGAAAAGTTTGATTAGAATGTTGAATAAGCGTTAATCTTAGTTCCGTAGACATAAAGGCTTGTTAACTAAACTCAATTTTTGCTTGAAATATTGCGTTTAAGCAAACAGCGTTTAAGGGGGCTCTCCGCCAAGATCCATACGTCTACTTCTCTATTTTTTTAAACTTTTCAATCGTGTGACACGTATTTGAACTAACGTTCAACAAGTGGAAATATGTGGTTGAACCGTACATTTTCTGCCGTTGCCGTATAACGGCGGCCATATTTGGGTTTAGACATCGTTTTTAATACAAGAACGCATACAGCTTCCCCCAACCAAGAATTCTGTTCAAACTTAAGTTTATCTCAACCGGATACTGATTTTTTTAGGAATATTCGACCTCTCATGAGATTTTAGTTGGTGCAGTTTAGGGGTCTGGTTCAGGAGTTTTTGCTAATTATCTGAGACACTTGAAAAACAAGTTGGGCCAGTTTCGGCTCTATCCCGATATCAACACAGTTTGCCATTGAAAACAATTAGTATAGAGTGCTGCGTCTTGGAATAACATAACTTGCGGCTCTCCCCTTAGTTTTCAGCCAGCAGTTAAATTCCCCAAATTACATGAATTTCATGATTATTGTCCCGGTGTCATAATATACAGTGTCCGTGGAGTGAGTGTCCTACCACCCAGCTGTCTATTGGTTCTCCATTGAGGTTCTGTATGCATCATTTGTTGCAGCGCTGTACCCAACTGGCCTCGTCTACAAGGTCACATTTATTATTCCGTCCAGGTTGCTATGTAGCTAGGACACTTTCTCGTGGGGACACTTAAGTTTCTTTACACCGGCCCCCTTAGAGTGAATCCCCCATTGTTCCATAAACATAATTTTGGTGCTTTCAACTGTTTTAAAAATATTTATTGATTAGTTTCAATGCATGATCATACATTCACTCTGATCTCTAACAAATATTCTTACAAGATGTACACACCACTTTAGTTCTTGAACCTTCAAGTGAAACTCACTGGCCCAATTGTATATTTTTATCCCTTGTGTCAATTGTTTAATATCATATCACCGGTTAGGGTGCATCAAAATTGGATGGAATAAAAACGAGGATTTTATCTTATCAACTGGTCCTAAAAATAAAGTCAAATTATCTCACTTTTTTTGACAGTCTGTAACAGGCCTTAAAACACTAAAATCTATCTCCATATTATCTTAAGAGTTTAAATTTGGCGTTAATTTTAATTTATTTTTTTCTTGAATTGCGTTTCGTTAAACAATGCCTTTATCTCACCGATATACATCTGCTTATCTTAACATCCGTCAAATAAACAATCCGGTTCCAATGGCTAAAATTACGCTAGATTGAAATGCTTTGAGATACAAACTTCTTGTCTTTTTTTTTGTTTGTTTTTGTTTATTTTAGGTGGGACACCAAGCGACCTTAGGGGTTTGAGGGGAAATCCGAAAAATGTTAAAAGCGAGGAGGAGAAATGGATCTAAACTGGTTAATAAAGAATGTCATAAAATGTTTAAAAGCGAAGAGGTATGGCTATGGTTTTGTTCAGAAATAATTTTAAACCCTATTCCTCCCAACCCTGAGTAAATTGATTGCTCCCCTGGCTTTGCTTAAAGGCTGACTAAGAAATTTCAAAATAATAAAAAACTTAAAAAAAGCAAAAAATAAAATGAATAAAACACAAATTATAACGACATGTAATTTTTAAAAATTAACCAAATATTAAACGAATGGACTGGAAATGACTGTTTGCCCGTACGGATCCTGAACTACACACCAAGGGTCCCCGGTTTGGTACCTTCAGGACCAAACGACTATACTCAACTATAGACTGATTTGGAGAATAATGCGAACATGGAGATGTGATACTAACATTAATTTTGATTATGAACCCAACTCACCAGTCAATATAACACCAGTAATAAGCCGCAATGTATAATTTATATTGTTGTTTTTATTTTTAAACGTTTTCATAGAATATATTTTGGCAATCCATCCAGAAAAATCTAGATTAATATTATTCTGTCTGTTCCTCTTGTCCTCTTAGCCAGCTAATGGGCGCCCTTGGAATAATACTTTCGTTTCTTTTCTAAATACATCAATTATTTAACCATGTCTGCTATTTTACATTAAGTGTGATCACACAAAGCTTTTAGCCACATTAACTCCTTTTAAAAAAATGTTTAATTTAATTATTTATAGTTTTCTTTTTTCTGGATCAATAGATCTTCATCAGTCGACTCGTGGCATTTTGCTTGCCAGCCTTTCCAGGGCCCGCGAGCATCATAGTTCTAATTAACCTCTCTAGAAACATAAATAAACGGTACAAGTTGAGGCGATCAACTAGCAAAGAAATCACAGGTATTAAGATAAAAGCGCCCTGCTGACGAAACATTGCTGCTACTGTCGCAATGCATTTCCTAAATGGGCGCGTTAAAACATTGGGTCCTTACGATTATATGTCAAGGCCGGTAAACCGTTTCGTGCAATTGATCTTTTACTCCTCGCAAATTGCCGTACCAGAATAATTGTGTTTACATCACATTTTGACTTAGCATCTCAAATATCAGTAGTCATGTTCATAGAGTGTCGCATTTCGTCCTTCTTCATCTTTCTTTATCTTTTAAAGAATGGATAGATTGAACTATGAAATAATACGAAGATCGTGATTTGATTGGTGACGAATTAACCTGAGAGATATTGATTTAAATTATTATTAGAAAAAATTTGGGGCCGGTTCGAAGTATATGAAGGGAACAAAACGACCGGAAAAAAAGAGGTTGCAAAACACTTTTGACATTTTGACAGAGGTACAGTTTGCTTTTAAACCGCCGTCCACATTTTCTTATTTTTTTCCAACAATCACTTACAGACTCTATTTCTTTTGTTTGAGTTTATTCTCTGACAGATTGATTAATGAACCCGGAATGTTTTGTTGCCATATTAAATCGTTTCATCTGAATAACCCGTGTAATGAATGGAATATTACATACCTACCTGAAGTTGTCTCTAAGATTATCTAAGTCGAGCAATCTGTCTTCTTGACTTACTTAGTTTCTCAGGTGACCGAATAAAATATTTGTTATCTTTCCCTGAGATGGGCTAGCCACAAAAAACATTTTTGCTTGGCCGGACTCGAACCGGTGTGAAGTATCAAGTCCGCAGGTATTATAGTCCAAGCTCCATGACGACAACGTAAATAAAGCGTGAAACTAATGTTGCCGCGCAGAGTCACCTGAATCGATTGCCCTATTGTTTCACCATGTTCCCGGACTGTGAGCCCGGAGGACTATATCTCCTGCACACCGGGAACCTCCATATTACGAGCACGGCGCTCTCGCATACATGTAGATATCATCAAGGTGTTATGGGGTCCGAAGGTGTCGTCGCTTTCCCCTTTTTCAGAACGGTAATATTTATAGAGCGACATTTTATATTGTTTGAATTTGAAATGTGTTCTTGTTGGCAGGTGAGCTAATCAAAACCGGCTCCACTCCTAGTCAGTAATCATTTAGAATTTTAACAAAACTAATTTATAGAAAGCCGTCCAAGAGCATAGAGGCCAATTGCGCGTGCAATGACATTGTATACATGATTGAAACGTCGTTTGTATAAAAAATAACCTTGTTGTTTATAAACTGTCTTATTAAGCCCATCCATGCAACAACTGTAATTTCTGTTGAATGCCCAATTCTCTCACGGATAAATTGAGGAGCTTTTTTTTGACCACGTTGTTCATACTAGCCCCCAGCCCATGCTGCCTAACGATATGGGCACATGACGGTCGCTCCACCACACAGAGTGAGGCTGTCACCGATCGCTTGGGACAGTTTTATTCCGAATACTTAGCCCTTTCAGCCCTCGCGGGGGCTGAGGACTGACTTGCCCAAATGGGCTGATTTGCAGAATTGCCTGGGGGCGCGCGCCCCTCCGCCCCTCCCTAGATCCGCGCCTGGTGTGGGTGTGTATCTTATTTATTTTATGTTTGTGTGGAGTGTGGGTTGTGTTTGTTTGTGTAATGTGAGTCGAAATGTATGTGTGTTGTGTGGTGTGGTGTGTATTGTGTGTGGTGTTGTATTTGGGAGGTAAGTTTTGTGTGGAACATTATGAGTGGATGTTTGTGGTTTTAGTAACCTAATAGTGCACTTTTTGTACTCTTAATTATGTGTGCTAGTTAAATGTCTTTTCATTTTTTTAAATGAGTTTAAATACTTTATTTCAATGTTTTAATTTTAATAAAATGCTGTAATTTGGTCCTGACCACCATGCTTTGTATAATAAAACTCTCCTATACTATACTATAAACATAATATAGAATTGGGCCTAAAATAGCCGACTGACCCCTTTGCTGGTTTTTGTTTTTCTGTTGGGCTATCTGCAAGCCTCAGTGTACACGACTGCTCGCAGCGAATCGGTAGACCTCTAGGAAAGGAATAATTTGCGAATTGACCTGACCATGATGGGGCATATGCAGGACCCTAAAAATTTGTTGTGAAATGTTTAATATGCCATGTTTTATTTTCAACGCTATTAAAAATAATTTGGTAGCATTCTTTTCCTGTCCCGATAATTTACCTCCTCCTCCATTGCTAATCACCTGTTAACTTCTCACAAAATGCACTCATGCATGAAACATAATCCATTACAAAGGAACCAATGAGGAGCTATCTAAAACGCTTGTCAAACGATATTATATACAGGGTGATAAAAAAATGGACCCTGATTGTGTCCGTAATTTTTAATTTTAGTAGCATATATCTATATGTGTACATCAGAAAGACTATTTCATTATATGTAATAATGGTCAAATATCGTCACATTTATTCTCAGTTAAAATGGCGGATACAATCAGGGTAATTTTTTTTTTACTAACGCACGTACACTGTAACTTTTACGACACAACTATGTTTATAGTGGTGTTTTTTCTTATTCTAGTTTTAAGGTTTTCGACGATTCTATTCATCCCGAGAAGGTTACCCATTTATCGATCCATGAAATCAATAGACCATTTTATGTGGCGTGAGGGAGCCCAACATTTTTTGCATGACCTTACTTGAAGATCAATTGCCATCATACATTTGATGTAAACCAGTAACCTATACAAAACATGTGTTGTATGAACCTGTATGGATTAATCAGAGAGCGCTTCCTTGCTGATAGCCGCAGCCGGTAGCCTCTTGATACAGAGTACTGGCAAACCACCACATAAATCATACTGGCAAAGCATATAAAGTCCACTAATTTTTTTGCACTCGTACACCTATTAAAACATTACATTTAACCGAAATACTCAAAATGGGATCATTAAAATTAATTATAACCAAATTCTGGAGCTTATAATGGACTTAATAATAATAGTTGGGTAAACTTTGGCCCGTATTCCAAAAAGGGGTTTAGCGTGATTTTAGCTAAAGGCGAACGTTTATATTTTTTTTGAGATAAACGTATGTGTATAAGTAACAGATTCCAGAAAGGAGTTTAAGTGTTACAAAACGCAATTATTAATCCTCCTAAAATGCATCGACATTAAACTAGGTAAAGGGCTAGTTTTTCAAGAAGTGCTTTAGTACGTGTTTCAGGTACAAATCGTATAAATTGCACTATTTCTAGGACATAGTTGGCCTGTTTTCATTAATAGCTTGTGTACATGTATTTTTACATTGTGTTTTGTTTTTGTTTTATGTTAGATAGATGAATAATTTAGAAAACTTGACCTTGAATATTTTCCCTTATGTCTTAATATCAAGATCCATTGCGCAAGTTCTTATCATATTTTTAACTTAACAACCAGAGTGGATATTTGGAGCGCGAAATACAAAGTATACAACCTCACTCTATCGACCTATCAAGATAGGCATTTTATACATTCAGAAACTTGTTGTCTTGTGTAATATTATGTCGTTATTTATGCCTATGTTAATTGTAAACTAATCTTTTTCTGCTATAAAGTTAAACAACCTACATCTTTCAACATTAACAGTATCGATATCCAAAATTGGGAAGAGAGTTTAATCATCTTTGATCCATAAATGAAACAAAGTTCGTTAAACACGAAATTCTCTGATTCACTTCTGATTTTTTTGATCACGTAATCAAAAACTTAAGCAAAAAATACGAGCTAAGTATATGTTACTTTCCTTATCTCTTTTGAACAATATACTCTATAAACCGTCGAAGAGATTTTTTGTTTATT